>CAAKHG010042823.1:0-16660 GCA_901007715.1 Dactylopterus volitans | reverse complement strand
GGGGTATTTGTTGGTATTTCCTCCCCATCTATTACAAACTTTTTGTCGCGTAATTTCCCCTTGATATTAAACTTTAGACTTTAGACATTATTTGTCATTGTACGAGACATACAACAAAATTATAGCAGGAAGGAGTGGTGTTATTAAGAAAATAGAATAAAAATAGATAAAATCAAATGGAATTGAATAAATACAGAAGATAAAAAGCTGCACATTGAATTAAATACAGGTCATTTACAACATACGCATTTTATGTGCAGCAATTACACATTATGTACAGAGTGCATGACATTCAGTACAGTAGAAAACTATCTTTTAATGTTTGTAGTCTATTCTTTGGAAAAGTAATAGGTTTTGTCTCCAAATGACTTGGTGATGAGATATCTATGCAAGGAAATCTTCAACTTGAAAGCAAGATAGTTAATGTTTGATGACAAAACCTGCTGAACTTGAGAGGAACTGTGTGATGTGATGCTCAGATGGATCCACATCTTGTAGTCTCAAATTACAGAGTAGATGTAGTCATACTCCTTAAGTCCAGGTACAAATCCAATGCTTAATAAGCATCAAATGGAAGATGCAACTCTGACTCCACCATCAGATGGTTGCAGAGGTCATAGATGCCTGTGTCACATGGTGCTGTTGGTTGACATGTGCAGTTAGGAAGACACAGTTGTGTGTCAGTTCTGTCCACAGAGGAAATGCAGTCATCAGTAGAGTAGAGCTCTGGAAACATGTACATTGCTTTGGGTCGACCACTTGGTACACTGTCATTCTTTGACGGTCGAATGAGACGTGAATCCCAAATACAGATGGTCTCGTCCAACTCGTCCTGGCAAAACAGTGATGTATGTAAAGTCAATGTATGTATGCAGTACAGAAAAACATCCTTATTGGGCTTTAAGTTAAAAGAGTTTTAAATAATATATATTAATTTATTATAAACAAAAAAGTTTTACAGCATTAACTGTCCATATTACAAGAAGTCTATTCACAGTTGATTTTTGCATTGCCTGTTTCAAGCACTTTTATGAATTTATGGGTTCATAGAAACAATTTTGACAAAATTAGCCCTATCCGTTTGTTTCCAGATTGTTTCAAAACATAAACTGGCTATGCAGTAATTCCAAACCTTCGTATATAAACCTTGGTATGTAAACATTCATTGTGTTCATAAAGACTAGGTTTTTGCCATGAAAATAATCAACTATTTAAATTGAGATATTTTTCTAATAAAAGCGCACATATGAAATGAAATTAAGGAAGCTAAATAATTGAATATGAGCAAGACTTTGTTGATTATTGATCATTAATTTTCCATTAATTGCGAAGCCCTTATTCATAGCTCGAATGATGCTCATGAAGCAAAACTGAATCAGACTTCTGTTCAAATATCCACCATCGAACAAACCACGGTCCTTCAGATCAACAAATAGAGATATGTAGAATGTTGTGAAGGAGAACAAAAACATTTAATTCTTACACTTGTCCCCCCTGAAATCACTCTAATGATTTAAACTATATGCATTGAGTATGAATAATGGAAAACATAACACATATCCTGATATGATATTGTGGATATTCGTATGAGTACAACACTACTATGATAATGATAACTTTCATCATAATGTGTACATCAGAACTACAACACATCATGTTGGATTAACATGGTTATTTTTATAGCTGATGCTTACTCCAAAGATGTTATATAATGGTGCGTGACTATATTTGCGCATGTATATACTTATATCTATACCAGTGAGTTATCAGTAACAATAAATGATATAATCAGTTAATATACTTGTGACAGCACTGATTTATAGGTGCATTATTCAATATATGTAGTGCAATTTCATCTATGAAGTCCAGATGTGGTTGTCCTTGTCCCCCTGTCAGGCTCCTTTTCTTCTGACATGGTTCCTTTGAGACCTGTGTTCCTTCTTCTTACCAACCTCAGAACTTCTTCTCCTCTCGCTCTGAGTCGTCCTCAGGATCATCCTCATTGTCCAAATAATCAGGTACTGGAAACAAATCAGCGTCCCCCAGCAGTCCTTGGACCACTGGGCGCATATGAGTCAGTTGTCCATTTGCCAGTACATTTAGTATCCGAGCTCCCTGCCGGCCCATTTTCACGTCCGTCTGTCTGTTCACTGTCCGCAAGAACTGTCTCCTTATGATGGGAATAATGCAACATGTCAAAAGGAAAATCAGAATTAGAACTATGGCAGCACTCATGGCTGCCCTACTCAAAGCGGCTCCCCATTTTTCTAAAATTTGGTCTAACCAGTCCAAAGACAGGTTACCTCCCCGACCAGGATTTTCCTTCAATTCTAGTTTCAGCCTTTGCAACCTCTCCATGGCTGTCGTGAATGATCCATCGGCATTCGTGTTGTTTGGGATGTGAGTGCAGCAATATTTTCCGAACATTTGACATACACCTCCCCGCTCCGTTGTCAACCACTCCAATACCTGTCGGTTTTGCCATGCCACTGTAGTAGTCGCGTGTACCTGTTCCCCCAACACTCTGAACAATTCACTGCTATAGTTATTAATATACCTTTGCTGGTTATAGTAAATATAATTTATTCAGGCCACATTTTTGTTAACAGTAATCCAGGGCAGTATGGATTCAAGTCCTGCAACCACCTCATGTTGTGCCTTAAATTCATCAGGACTCCGTGTTGTTAGCCCTATCGTGTCCAACTGTATTCCCTCGTCCAATTTAAAGTCATGTTTTGACCTTCGCGGCTGCTCTGACTCCCTTCCTTGATTTATTTTTATTTTATGTGCTGTTTTCAAATTGGATCTTCGCCCTATATTCATAGTCGGGATTCATGATTTTTCCTAACCTCATTTCTACCTTAACTTGGTCCCCCATGCTTAGGCAAACCTGACATGCCTGCATTCCTGCATGCCTGTAATTTCGCAGAGCTGTCTAACGTACTCCCTCGCGGTCACTGCAACCTCAAAGGTAGCCTCTCCTGGGCAGACAGCACTCTCTAAAGGCCAGATTGCCTCCCACACCCATTCTGTGTGCATTTCTCGTCTAACTCGGATTTTGTTCTGTTCCTTAACATTGTTACCCTGGTGTGGAAAGTCTGGTGGGGGTCCTAGCGCTGCCTGGATGGACGTGTTTGTTTTTGCATTGTTCTCATCTGAGTCATTATGAATGGCTTCTCTCATGACCTGTCGTCCTTTTTCCGGCGTCCTGCAGTCATTTGGATCTTCTTGGGCCTGACAGAGGCTGACTGGCACTGGTTTCATCTGTCCCAAGTTGCCTAGTGATATCTACAGGAGAATAATTTTCGCCTCACAATATTTCTGAAATTGTTCTCTATCAACTTTTTTCTGTCCTTCTTTGTCCTTGGAACTTTGGTGCAGTGATTCAGATGATGACACATCGTGCTCCCTTTCACCTGGCCAGCTGTTGGCCAGCTCTCACAACCGCATATGGTTCTTCACATCTGGGCTTGTGGCACTTCCGTCAGAAGACTTTCACGTACACCTGGTCTCCTGTCTCACCCATCAAATCACCTATTTGTCTCCAGAAATTCCGTTCACTCTGATCCGCTTCCTTTTGCATCAAAATAATGTCATCCAGCATAGCCATGGTGTGCTGAAAAATGCAAAACACAGATCAATTACAGTGAAAAATCTTGCCTTTGATGGCACGTTTGTGAGTGGCGTGTGAGGGTTCGGCAATTCTACTGGTAGACCCGTCACTATGTCATTCACCAATCTCAAATCATGAACCAACCTGTATTTCAATTTATCCACCTTTAGCACTGGAAAAATGGAGGTATTACATACCCTACGTGTTACAACCAATACTCTTGCTTCAATTAACCTTTCAACTGATTTACTGCCTCCCTGTTCCACTTCTGGTTTCAATGGTATTGAGTGCAGTGAAGGAGTCACACGCCTGGCTTTAACTCTACCTGCACAGCGTTAGCAGATTTTACAAGGCCAATGCTATCATGCTTTAACCACAACATTTTCATCTGTCCCCATGATGACAATTGGCAATGGATCCTCTCCACTAGGATTCTCTGGACAGCTTTTAGTGGCCAAAATTGGGCCCTGCTTATGTTCTTACTGGGTTTCTCGGTTCACCCCCCTGAGACCGGCCACGAGCATACTGCAAATCTCCACCAGCTCAAGGGCGACAGCACCGATCAGCGAAATGTCCAAGTTCACCATAACTCTAACACGCCACTGGGTGGCCACCACCGCGTCCCCCCCCCCCCCCCCCCTTCTGTTCATCCCTTGGGGTCGGTATGGCTTCTGATAGCGATTCCTGGGATGCTGGATGTCAATTGGTCATTGGTAGACATTGACCACTCATGGTGGCTGCACTTGGGGAGCTGCAAATGTTGACTGTGATGGTTGTCTTGTCAGTTGGGGAGGCATGACATTCTGCACCTACACCATCATGCCAGGTGCTGTGGATTCACTTGACTGCTCCTTTGTGGCCTGAGCGTTCTTCATTGCCATGACTGCAGCCTGCGACTTTGCCTGGTTTTCTTTCCTGCAGCTCACCCAGTTGTAGTTGTGCAATCTTCTTCTGCATGTTATATTTTCAGTAGCATGGGCCCCAAAACACTGTGCCCCTTTGTTTTTAATGTCCCCCAGGGCCAGCAGTTTGCCCACAGTCTCTTCCTGAAATGCTTTGATCCACTTGTTTGCGCCCTTGTGGACATCAGTCCAGCGAGGTCAAACGTTTGCCACAGTACATAATGCCCCTCAGTTCCATTAATTAATATTGGATATTGACCTTCAGTGTAACGATCAGGTTTTCTTAAATTTAGTTTTAACCTGAAGTAACGTATTTGACCCCTATGTTACCCCCTTGTTGATTTTATGGCAGGTGTATTTGCATTGCTGGCTGTATCTCCACTACGCTACTTTTCTTATCTACTATTTCTTCCTCAAGCTCCTGAATAATTGTGTGGTTTATTTCTCTTTGCAAATCTATTCTCGTGCAGTCTAGTTCCACCCAATACAAGGACCCCCCCCCCCGCGCACTCAATATGTTTGGCATAGCAATCTAGTAATTCTGGTTGTTTTATCTCAGTGATACAGTATTTTGGAGGCATATGTGTCATTGATGTCTGATCAAGGGATCGGCTTGCTGATTTATTCAACTCATCCATCCTCATTGAGGGTTTCCTTCGGTTCTTGAGTTATTACTTGGAAGTGTCACCGTTCGCTGGCCTCTAATCCTGTAATCTGCCAAGGAGTACTGCTCTATCAAGTCACCATGTTGAATGATGTGAGACATAACTCAAACGCCCTAACCCTAACCCATGTTTGAGAATTGATTTTAAGATTTTACTGCTTGTTTTTAAAGCTTTGAATGGTCTGGCACCTGCATATATCTGTGAAGTTTTGATTCCCCTATGAGCCCGATCGCTGCCTGAGATCCTCCAGCGGGGCCCTACTGAAGGTTCCTAAATCACATCTTGTAACAAGAAGAGACCGGGCCTTTGCTGTTGGGGCCCCTCAGCTGTGGAACTCCCTGCCTGGAGATATCAGGCAGGCAAACTCAGTGTCATCTTTTAAATCTCTTCTTAAAACTCATTTTTACCGTATGGCCTTTCTCAACTGCTGACATTTGTTGTGTTTCATTACTGTATATTGTTATTGTTTTGCTCTGGATATTTATTTTTACTCTGCTTTACTGTAAAGCACGTTGTAACTTGGTTTTGAAAGGTGCTCTATAAATAAAGTTATTATTATTATTATTATTATTATTATTATTATTATTACTATTATTACTATTATTAACCTACACATTCTTTGTGAGCTTAATGTAAGCAATATCCGGGTAGTTTCAGCTGCAGAGCCTTCTGTACATGCTGATGCAAAATGTCAATAGAGACATTTGAGACAGCTAAGACAGTCAGGTTTGACCTTTCGATTGTGCTTGACTCCAAGGGGTATACAATCATGAACTGATGCTTCACTGCCAGGGACAAGAGTATGTTTTAAAGCAATGTGTGTGACAAACAACCTGCTTAGAAAAACTATGTTTAGCCTTGAACCTCATTGTCCACATGCCAACTAGTGGACCAAAACATCTGATCATCTGTGGATGATGTTACACAGAATGAGGGTTTGGCAATAACTTTATACCCGGAAACGATATAGCTGTTAGAGTGACCGTCTAGGAAGGGGTTAGCGTTAGGGATGCTTTGGATAAAAGCGTCTGCTAAATGACATTGAAATTGTTGTAAAACACCTCTTCTAACCTATATCTATGTTCACAAATCTTGGCTTCAAGGAAAGCAGTTGTGTGCACTGGTGCAACAACTAGTTCGACAATGTCTTTAAGATCCAAGATGACCTGACCTGCTCATCTGAGGGCACCAAATCTCCAACCGCAAAAGACTCCAGTTTTCATGAGCATTAGGATAACGTGAGGATATATGTGAGGATATATGTGAGAGGGTGACAACCTTAACAGTTAGGTAAAAGATAACGTGATTAGTGAAAAACATCTAGAAGAAGAACAACAATGACAACAAGCAGGAGAAATCCCTCTCATTGCCACGCAGGAAGGGAAAAATAACCCGGTAGAGTCGAGATCATGAAAGGGGGAAGAAATCCACATGTGAAGAAAACAAGTCTCCATCTGTGAAAAAATCCACACGCAGTGAAAATATCGAGACTGGTCCGACATCCCGAGATCCGGAGCTGTCGACCGAGGAACCTGACGGTAAATAACGGAGATGAAATAATGGAGATGAAATAAATTAAATGTTTAATTTAACTTAATCTGTCCTCTTGCACATTCACTTGGTGGTATTTTAAAAAAAAAAACAAAAAAAACAGCATGTGACGTAAATAACAGGATGTGACGTGATGACAGCGCGTGATGGATATGCGCCTCCTTCAGGCTTGGAAGTTTTCTATTTTGTTTACACATGCGCGTGAAGCCTCGTCTCCCATCATCTTTTGTAAAGTACTTTATTTATAACTATATCTCTTTTGCATCACAACAGACGGACTTGGGGCCCACTGCACAAAACTAGGATAAGGGATAAGATCGAGGATTAACTGACATCCTGGATCAACTTATCCGTCATCCGGTTTCACAAAACTAGGATAGGCCAAAGTGATACATGTTTTGATATAAGTTATCATGGCAGCTTATTCTGTGGAGCTAGCCTGCTCCAGACAAGGCTAAGTTCCAGGATTTATTCAAGCTCCTCCCTCATCTCAGTCAGCAGTCACCATTGTCGATCGCCGGTTTAACCAGACTCGGTCACGCCCAAGTCTGAACTGGTCCAGCTCTCCGTCTCTTGGGTCCGATGTCGATGGCTGCAGAGTATTACTCTGACAAAAACCCACCAACTCTGTTTAAGCTGGAGGCGAGGAGATTCGCCTGGTCGTCTCTCTGCCTTGTCTTCCTGATGTCTTATCCTGCTTCCGCTGGAGCACACCGCCAACTGAATAGCCCATGAGCTGGTCAAGTGCACTCAGCCACACCCGTTATGGCAGCTCTCCTCTCATGATCGCAGCACTTGGTAAATGCCAGGAACTATTTTAGTGGCTTGGAAGAAATCACCACAAGGATATTGTTTTAAGTAGGAGCCAGAGTAACCATTCAGAACCCCTAATGTTATAATACACCTTGAACCTGGTGTTTTACAATCATCAAAGAGACTCAAAAATTCAATGTCCGCTGCTTCTCTTTAAATGCAAACTCAGTGCTTTATTTAAGCAATTTAGCAGGGTAGCAACAGCATAAAAATTGATTCCAAAAATTCAAATAGTGATTAGAAAAATCCAAAAATTAACTCAAAAATCAGAAATGAGTCAAAAAGATTAAAATAATGAAAATAAAACAGCTGCAGATTGTAATACTACTCATCCTTTGCAGTAGACTTGGACCGGTAGGACTTCCTGGCCATGAAGCCCCAACCTTCACCGCATAGAGTAAGGAGTCTTTCAGGAATATTGCCGAGAGGTTGTGGAAAAAAACCCTTATTCCGTCGAAGCCCCGCTGGTAAGCGGTGGTGAGCCGAGCGAGTCACAAAGTTGAATCTGTTACTTCAAGGGCTTGGTTGCGTGGTTGAATCATCGTCGCCATCTTCCTTCCACTAAACTTGAAGTATTTCTTAGTGAAGTCTCTGCTCCGATGTTGAGTTGCTCACAAGTCCAATCTGTTTCTCGAAGGTAGTTGAGAAGTCTTTTTCTTGAAGAAGTCTCAGCAATGAGCGTCCCACGAAGAGTTTCTGCGTGCCAGGGCAGCGCAGCGATTGATCCCGCAACAGCCAAGATTCTTCTTGGGTGTTGGCTTTTATACCCTACTTCGGAGCATGTGATATCGTTCCTTTTGGGTACTTTTTCATAACTGCATATCCCAGCATGTTCAATCGCTGCTCAGTCGACATTGCCTTTTTTGGTAATCTTCTTTACTTTACTTTACTTCTTTATACTGATTTTACCCAGTTCCTCTTTCTCCCTTACTTTCTCACTGACTTTTACATACATGCTGTTTTACTTCAGTAATACAGATACCTTTTAAATCATCAAACTATCACAATTAACGCATTTCACAACAATGATTATTACATTGCAATATATTCCGGTCACATCGTTACCGTAAAATCAACACCAACATTCGATTATTCCATCTTCAATGTATCTCATAAAATCAACATCACACAATCAACAAGTGCTTCAGCATTTCAGCAGTTAGTGCAAATCATCATTGGCACACACACACTTCAGACTCTATGTCTCCCTGTTGTACTGCGTCTAATACTATAACTGGGTTGCCTAGGTACTTTCCAAACCTGTGATCTTATTCTTGTTACTCTCGTGGGGATTTCTTTATCTTGTGACTCGCTGGTTCCGTGGCTGCGGTGCAACCTTGATTTATGCTGGTCACTTGACAGTGGCCATCGAGCTCCTGAGCACAACATCGCGGTACAATATGAAAATCAAAAACAGATCAACAACAAGAATTCTGGAGAGTGTTGCTAGATAAGCCACTTTTTACAAGTTTACTAAAAACCAAGAGTGCATATTTTCCAAATAATATTTATTGTACATATCTACAGTGGTGGAAGACATTGCAAAATCACATTCTTATTATAACATTCTTATTGCAACATAAAAATTTTGAGGCACACGCTAAACTTTTAGACCAATGACTTGTTTAAAAAAGGACCAAAATCACTTGTGCACAGTCCTTAATATCCTGAGGACAAGATAATAGTTTTCTAACAGGAAAAAGTTTCTACAATATAGTTCATAGTACTTTGTTTTCAGTTTCTTTCCAAATGTCACCTGAGAACTGCAAGTCTCAATGATTATTTTATGTTTGCCTACTGTATCGTATAGTCTACTTCATTATCAACTCAGACCACTTCCATATGGGAAATTTGTGTGCAAAAATCAGAGAGCTTGCATACATGAATTACCATTCACCTCACATGTGTGTATTAAATGCTTTTGGTTAATAAAATAAGAGCTAAGTACGACTCATATTAAAAAGTATTGCAGTGATACATGCAACTAGTGTCATATTTAAAAATATTCTTTCATCTCTTTTTCCAAAGAACGAATTGCATTGTTATGACAACCATAAAAAAATGGTTCAATAATTTGCTTTTTTGACTTCCCTCTTCTTAATGCACCCCAACACCATTTATTATTCATATGCAACCAAAATGCCTAAGGAAGGCCTCAAGGTCACATTTCATCAGTTGCTGTTGTGCGCCAAAGAATACTTCTCCATTAAAACACCTTAACATTTTTGGTGCATAGTTCCGTGTTTGTTAGTCCATCTATGTGTGTAGAGAGATACTGTGTACCTGCCTGATTCCTTAATGCATGGACATGATGTACAGTATAAAATCAAGAAGTGTGAAGATTGTATTATCTATGGATCAAAAAGTCAGTGAGGCTTACTGCATATGATAATACAATTTCCTAATTGTTAAAAGAATCCCCAACTGACCAAAATCCAGAAATGGCAGGTTTATAATGTGACAACTTACTGGTAAACACTGGAATTATTTCAAAACATTTGTCACTTTTTCTGTAATTTCTCCTGCCATTTGCATGATGTCACATTCCATAGTCGGAAAGTCAAAACGGTGATACAACAAATGTCTTGCTTAATATTGCTTGCAGCACATGCTCTAACTTGTAAACATGGGGTTGTTAATTATCTCAGAGCAGAGGGCTTGGGCAGAGATTCAACTCAGTCCATTACCGTGGGCGACAGCAAATCAGAAATAAGCAGTAGTCACTGATGTGACAAGCCTCCAGCCCAAGGGAGCAATGCGGCCAGATTTACCCCCCTCTTTGACAATTGTAAAAGGTATTGTACATATTGTTATAATGAGAACTGGGCGGGCCGTCCTCTGTGTCCTTCATTCTGCACTTCTAAGTAAATAGTATCGGGTATAAAAGGAGGCCAAGTACTGTATCTGATCTTGGACGAAGAGATTGGAAAATGCAGGAAAGTGTAACAAAAAGTGAGAGATCACTTTAATTGGACTGGAACATATTTTATAAATTCATTACGGTTCCACCACTGTTCAGTCCAATGTGAGTGGTTCAGAGTAATTTAACTCTAAACTAAAACTAAAATGCATTTTCTTTCCTAGGGTGGTGCTGGTGGTGCTGGTGATGGTGTGGGGGAAAATCAATTAAACATCCACATCCACTACCAGTGTATTTAAAGAAATGAAAAGATGTCTATTTATATGTACTAAGCTATATGAACACATATGCTCTTTTCAGGTAAATTAAGGTCTGGTTTGTCAGGTCCAATGGCTTTCAGTCTGATGTTCTGTAAATTTCCTCTCTCAAATGGTATTATTTTCAGTTTTCTTACTGAATTTTACTTTGACATTTTAGCTATCTCTCCTTACATCCACAAGTCGTAAAAGCTCATGCTTCTTCTCCACCTGCTGAACTGAGATCCCAAATCTGTCTTGCCACTCGCACTCTGTTGTCCCCAGTTGTTGATGGCGGTAAATCAGCAGCATGCTATTGTGGGCTTAGTTGCTCAGCGCCCCAAGGACAGCCTCTCTCTTGTAATGAAAGGGGGCGAACTGAGAAATAAGTCAGTGGGCTTTCTGGGCACTGAGAAGCCACACCCAAGCTGGAAAAATATCTTTAATCAGTAACTTAAGACAACGAACGTACTTAAATATAATTTTTCATTTACATTTTATTGCAGATAAAACATCTTTCTCATTTACTGTACAGTATTAACACTGCTCATTAAAACAACAACACATATTAATTTTTAAAGTCCTATTCAATGAAGGTTATGTTTGGGCAGAGGGATGTGAGGGGTGCCGTTTATTGATCAGCCGCCATTGATTAGAACCTCTGGAAGAGTGCAAACCTACCCATAGGTAGCATAATTGTTCCTAATATCCTATCTCACAACAAAGGTTCTATCAGCCCCTTCAGGCTTAAACCGGTTAATATATTAGTGATTGCACTTTTTATGGCAGATTGATTTTAACAGGGTAATGCAAACAATAGTTAAGGATTCACCCAGAGGTGGGGGACTCGAGTCACATGACTTGACTCAAGTCAGACTTGCTTGACTAACACTGATAAAAGTCTCAACTTGACTTTGACTTGGTCCTATTTGACTTGAGACAGATGACTTGAAAGGACTTGATTTTTTTAATTAAACATTTGCATTTTGGTGGGTGGTGAGGTGGTTAGCACTGTTGCCTCATAGCAAGAAGGTTGCAGGTTCGATCCCTGGCCTGGGATCTTTCTATGTGGAGTTCGCATGCTCTCCCCATGTCTGCGTGGGTTCTCTCCGGGTACTCGGGCTTCTTCCTACCTCCAAAAACATGCTGAGGTTAACTGGCTACTCAAAATTGCCCATAGGTGTGCGTGCGAGTGTGAGTGGTTGTCTGTCCTTCATGTGGCCCTGCAGTGAGCTGGCGCCTCGCCTTGGGAACACAGAACACTCAATCAGCAAGCACTATATAGGAGGGACAGACATGCTGACAGTGTGAAATCTCGCGAGATCTGTGCATAATCCAACATGGCGGCGCGCATCTAAGAGGAAAAACAATATTGACCACTCTTATACACCGCCAATCAAACTTAAGGTAAAAGTTAATCCTACAGAACGAAAGTCTATTTCCAAACACTGGACAAAGGAAGGCTGGAGGATCTGGAGGATTACATCGATGAGTGTCTTTCACCGCTTGGTCATGGGGAAAACCACAAAGACGCCGACCCGCTCGTCGAAAAGAAGCTGTGCGGAAGACTCACCTCGAGCCGCTTCTTCACCTGGTCAAGCATTCAAAGAGATACTCACCGCGATCAACGACAAACTTTCAAACCTTGACGCCTGCCTGGCCTTAGTGGAAATCCTCCACTGGGCCCGGGCTGTCATCACAGTAGACAAGGTGTATGTCAACGGCCAACTCCACCGCGACCGCACCGTCACCCCCTGGCTATATTAACGACTCGCAGGTCTGCCCTACTGCTCCCGAAGGTTGTATCCTTTCAACAAGCATTCCGCACTGGTGAATGTAAAATCATCTCCCCGCATCTCCCATCACCACTTTCTCCAGCTCCCTGATACACAGGTCTGCCAACTATAGAAGCAATAAAAACGCGCATCTCAGTTAATTCGCATGAACACCCCATGCCATCAAAGCGTTTTACCACCCCCCCAACCTAATGTCTCTAAATTGTCTCTGTTTGTCTTGTCAATGTCTGTTTTTATTTATGTTAATACATAATTGCATTCCAGGTCCACATCAACAAACCTTTAATTGTACTCTGACATCACATGCGTGTGTCACACACTGGGATTTATGTGCACACGCCACTTGCATATACACACATGCATGCACACACACTTACACGCCAGTCCAAGATTATCACACAGATACTCTTATTCATACCACACACTCATAAAGTTTAACACAGACACAGAGGCACACACTGCACACTGCACACACACCTGATGACTCACGCCTAACAAGGTAAGTAATGCATGATCACGCTAAACTTGGAATATACTTGGAATGTACGAGGAGTTGGTTCAAATCAAAAAAGATTAAAAGTTCTGACTCATCCGAATAACCTCAGGGCAGACATAGTCCTACTACAGGAGACCCACATCTCAAAGACAGCAGAAGCTTAGCTCATTACAATTTCCCCACATCTACTTAGCTAGCCTTAACTCCAAACAGAGAGGTGTTGCAATTATGATAAATAGGAAAATAAATCTCACTCACATCAGCTTTCTCCTGTCCTACTGTGGACGTGTCAGTAGAGGGCCCACTGTGGCCCTCTACTGGCTCTCCTTGGGGGGCCATATAGCGGCCTCTGGGTCTGTGGCCTTTGGTTCAACTTGCTCTGTGAGGGAGTCTTTGCCTGGCTGCCGATCGGGGGTTGCTGTGGTGTGGCTTCGCCCCCTCACTTCAACTCCAAATCTTTCCCAATGACAAACATTCACATCTGACACACGCCCACTCACGCGCTCACTCACCCACTCACATAAACACAGACACATACAGTATACACACAATAAAGGCTGGATTGTAAGAGTTACAATATAGATGACCTACAGAACACTGCTCCTGAGTCCTGCCCATGGTTCTGAATACTTCTGTTGTTCCTGTTGTTGTTGTCCATGCTATTGTTGTGTCTCTCTCCCCCACCCCACCAGGTCCTGCCCGGAATCTGCCTTTCTTTTTTTTATTCATAATAATAAAGGAATGCAGATAATACAACAGGAGGAGTAGCTCAGACTCCTCCTTTGCAGAGTAAATCTGTCTATCAGCAATGGGGCCCCAGACCTCCCATTTGTATGCCTTAGATGCCGGACAGGACAAAAAAAAGAAAAAAAAGAAAAAGAAACTATTCTTATTATAAAACACGATTGCATGATTTTACAGTGCTATGCACGCTGCACGCAAACCAACAGTGGACAACAGGTCAACACAGGAGCAGCAGTCATGGAGGCGCTAGACCATGAAAATTTCAATTTGGGTTCAAGGATTATGTTGTGAATAACTGTCTGAAGAAGAGAACAGCGGTATGCAAGGTTTGCAGCTCAAAAATCAGCAACACAACCACAACATCCAACTTCATCCGTCACTACAAAACACACAAAGAAAGGTCAGCTACATGAATGTGTCTTTTTAGCTAAGTGTTACAGCTGTTAGAAAGCTAACATTTATTAACACTAACATAGCTTAAACTTGCTAACACTAACATAGCTTAAACTTAACATGGCTAGAAATCTAAATAACGTATATCTTCTCAATAAAATGCTGTTGTGCTCAGGGCCACGCAGGGGGCATAATTTGTTGAGCTCACACTGTCAAGCAGTGTGGATATCATAGGCCTTGCACACAGGCCTCATAAATGCTGTGCTGTAATTATTATTGTCGGTTAGCAACATTAGTAAAATATTAATATTGAGATATTAATATTGACTATAAAAAATAATAGGATTTAATTTTACATTAAATCCACCTTGGGGCACAAGATAACCAATGTTACAAATCAGTCTCAAAAGTTATTCTGTTAACACATAACTTGATTGATGATTACGTGAATAACTGTAATCAAATTACTTGATTAACAGGAATACAGATTAAGGATTTTGGAAGTTCTTTGCAGAGAAGTGGCAGGATTTTACTTCGTACAACATCAAACAGACAAGGAAGTTTAAAGAAGTGTGTTGATTCAAAAAAGAAACAACAGACATAAATCTAACCAAGCTACAAAGGTTTTATGTGCAGTGTGTGTGTGGTGGAGGTAAATGGAATGGTAAATGGACTTGCATTTATATAACGCTTTTCTAACTTGGCAGTACTCAAAGCGCTTGACACTACATGGCCTCATTCACCCATTCACACACATTCATACACTGATGGTGGAGGCTGCCATGTAAGGCGCCAACCTGCCCACCAGGAGCAAGCAGGGGTTCGGTATCTTGCCCAAGGACACTTCGACACAGTCTCTGATGAGGATCGAACCAGTAGAACCAGGCGGTCACTCTACCAACTGAGCCATGCCGCTCCGTTTAATGACAGACTAAACACAATAACCGTAATAATGAATTGGATCAATACACATTGGCAGGGTGGAAAAGTTCTATATGTAGTCAAATGTAGACAAAGTAAGCTGGCTAGGCCCAGTAAGTTACCAGGTCCCGTGTTTGAAAAGATGCCACTGATGTGCTGGTTTGCAGGTCTGCAGTTTGGTTGATTGAAAAGTCAAGTTGTTGCAATGTTCAGTTGGGTTGACAACCAGTTGATTGTCTTTTGCCCAGTGAACAGTTTGTTTCCTCTGGTGGAGTTAGTTCAGGCTAACCTGGTGGCTCATTGGCTGGTTAAAATCAACTGGCAGACTTGTGTAGTGCCAGTGGTGCTCGTCTTGTCCTTTGATAGGCACTTGCGTGGCTACCAAGGCTTGGTCCAGTGGAAGCCTCTGCTTTGTGCAGGCCTCATGGAGGGTTGAAGCAGCAGCAGCAGCAGCTGAGAAGCTGCTGGAGAGCTAGATATGGCCTGGTGACCTCAGGGGTCCTGGCCATAAAATAGCCAATGCGCTTACAGGTGTTTCCTCACAGGTTGTTCAGGGCTGTAACGCTCCTGGTAGCTGGAGGCATTCAGAGGCACTATCATTATCAGAGAAGTACTGACCCTGTTCTACACTGTGTTCAAAGATGCTGTGGTCATCATCTGATCTGATCGCAGGTGGTAAACAGCGCAGTTACGCTTGGTGTCCCTATATGGCCGTCTGTCACCACTTTTTGGCGTGTTATGAGGGTGATGTCTTGAGGTTGTAGGTCTCTGTCATGATGCATGAGTGGTTGAGCTGCTGGGCTCAGCTGTTCTGCTCTTTGCTTTGGAAGAGACAAGGGTTTCCCAGGCCCAATACGTTATCTTCCTTATTTCTTGCATTGAGTATTTCCCCTGTTTTGTCTGGAGAGCGACATGCATGTAAATGGAGGGGTGAAGATTGTTAACAAACATGGACTTAAAGAGTGGGCTTTCCTCCATGCCTGGTGCATTCTTACCCTTGAAAGTACGCATGTCTGAAACATCTGTAAAAGTTCCTGGGATGCTCAAGACGCCTATTTTTGACCTCAGAGTGTGCAATGATTCCTGAGGTGTCCTGGTCGGCAATAGAGAACTCATCTAGGAGTGCTTGAAAGACCTCTTGATAGTTATCTCTGACTCTCGGAAGAAGTGATTGTATAAACTTTGTCGATCGCCGGTTTAACCAGACTCGGTCACGCCCAAGTCTGTAACTGGTCCAGCTCTCCGTCTCTCGGGTCCGAGGCCAATGGTTGCAGAGTATTACCCTGACAAAACCCACCGACTCTGTTTAAGCTGGAGGCGAGGAGATTCGCCTGGCCGTCTCACTGCCTTATAATCCGGATGTCTTATCCTGCTTCCGCTGAAGTACACCACCAACTGAACAGCCCCTGAGCTGGTCAAGTGCACCCGGCCACACCCGTTATGGCAGCTCTCCTCTCATGATCGCAGCACTTGGTAAATGCCAGGAACTCTTTTAGTGGCTTGGAAGAAACGCCACAAGGATATTGTTTTAAACATGAGCTAGAGTAACCATTCAGAACCCCTGATGTTATAATACACCTTGAACCTGGTGTTTTACAATCATCAAAGAG
>CAAKHG010042822.1:0-22687 GCA_901007715.1 Dactylopterus volitans | reverse complement strand
TGCGGCTCCGGCGTCAGCAGCTACTTCGGGAAGGTGTTCGCGGTCGGCCGCTACCAGGTCACCGTGGAGGAGCTGATCGCGGAGGGTAGGTACCGCTGCGGAGCCATGCTCGGCGCGCGCGCACACACACACACACACACACACACACACACACACACACACACACAGAGATTTCTGGGACACACCCGCCACCCTCGTCTGGGGAGGATGAACCGAAACACGCTCGCTCAGTGAAGCCCCGGATTCGGGGCTTGCTAATTGGGTTAAACTCCACAGTTGAAGCCTTGTTTTCTCCCTCATCCTGCGCCCCAGGAAATGATCTTCATCTTGGATAACATCATTCTAAGTTCCCCGCGTCACCTTACTTGTAGATGTAGATGTTAATCCATTAACGTTGTCTAGAATTTTACCTCAATTCTTCTGCACTCTGCATTGTTACATGAGCATCTGCAAGGAGATTATGACAATTATTGCTTGTTGTATTGCAGCTGGATTATTTTGGGCCACTGGACTCCAAGGAGACGTCCTAATTTGGTGTTAAGATGAACTAATCTGATACAAGTGTGTAACTTCTAAACAGGAAACTGCCATTCCTGCCGATAAAGGCAAGAAGGATGAGCGACAGCCCTCAAAGATGTTGACAAGCATATTGGAAACATTAAACGTTCCCTTTATGGCTTCTACACAGATCCAGTATGAAAGGAGGAAAACAGATAAATGTTGGTCATCTTCCTCGCCTCGTTATCACAGAATAACCTGATAATAACTCGATGTTATTGCAGAACGCTCCCATCAAAACAACATTTCCATTTGCAGCCCAAATGTCCTCTGTGCTCCAGAAAGCTGAGTGTTTTTAAGGCTTGAAAATCGGCATTGGCTGACATTTCAGTGGCAAGAAAAAGCTTAATATCACTGCACGGTTAAAAGTCATTGCAAGGTTTGATTGGAAGAATAAAATGTGCCCCTGCAGCTGAGTGTTTGCAGAAGTGGTCAGCCAGTAACACAAATGTCAGTTGAGGGAAGCTCAGTTTGACACGCAACTGAGTCGTTGCTCAGATTTTCTCTCTCATTGTTTGAGGATGTATTGAAACTAGGTCATTCCAGTAAACTCGGAAGAGTTTGGGGTTGGCGAAGAGGAAAGAACGGCTGAAAATACAGACTCGAGGCTGAAAATCAAGTTAGGGGACGTGAGCTAATGGTGCCGCTGCTCCTGTAATCACCCTTTGTAAGGCGCCGTGAGTTTAAGCACCACAGCTAAACGCCACGGACGTGACAGTCGTGCCTCTCCGAGTAACACAACCCCGTAAACACGCGTCAGGCGGTAAACCGGTTCTCGCTCTGACTTCAAAAAAAAAAAGAAGTGCAAAAAGACGCAGGACTCTTCCGGGTGATGTGGATCATGCGCTCGTGTTAATCATGCAGCGGCGAGTTCCTGCGAGCGGGCACACGAGGCTGCATGCTGACCTTTGCTCATCAAGCCGGCCCCAAAAGACGGGAGCGTGGCATCTTCACGGCTTGTTGCACAACGTCTCAGCCAGAACCAATGAGGGCAAGACCATGAGACTAGAATGTTGTTTACTGGCCACCAAGGTGGGAACGGCGCGGCGGGAGGAAGAGGTGCCACTGCTTTACCAGCACCCTGTTCTGGATTTACAATCTGCTTTAGTAAACGTCTGTTTCAAGACATACTGAGGGTGAAATGTGCTGCCTGTGAGGGCCTCACCTGCTTAGTGTGTAAGAGCCGAGGGGGAAGAAGTCAAACCATCATTTAACATAGGTAAACGGCACAACTAGTTCAACCAGATCGCTCCCCTGTGATTTCAAATAGACTCTCATTTAACCGTTTCCTGGATTGAGTCTGGTTTCTAATTTCAAGTAAAGTTTGAGCGAGACTCAGCCTGCGTACAGCGTTCACTTGCAGCACGGAATCCATAATAGTAATTATTAATAAGTACCAAGAACGCGTCTTTCCTTAGTTGGTCCTCAGTGGTGGTGATAACCACGTTATGCTAGTGAAGCATGAACGGTGTAAACCAGCAGGACGCGGCCGCAGGTGAGGCGGCGGCCTGGTTCAGAGCAGTTAGCAGCTCGCCATCGCGTCCGTTTTCTGCCGTCACACTGCGGCCCGGGTAGGTGTCCATGAGAAAGGCATGAGTGTCTCAGCGCGATGATGCACGCGCAAAACTGCAACCAAACCAAATGGCGGTGGTGGCGCACAGTGAACAATCACCTGCAAGGAAGAAACCCTAAACAGCACGGTAACCTTGGTACTTGCTTGCCGCCTCACTGTTGAGAATGATTAGATTTCACTTCCCTGACTGCGCTCGTATGTGTGGATTTGAGCGCCATGCGGGTGCAGATGTTCACTCGTGTTCATACTGCAAGTTGGGGCTGCGCGTTTCTGGAAAAAATGAGAACCACCTTTTTTTGGCTTATAATTGACATCACGATTCTCCCACAATTTTTTCCAACATGAAGATTTATTGTGCTTGCTTATTTGCTGATACAAAAGGAAAAGTAACAACAATTATAAATAAAAATAATATCCTTAAATAGTAAAAACTATAATTGTGCAAGGCACACAAACTCTGGTCAGGGAGCGCCGCTGTTTTTAGCTTAAATGCGACAGTCCGACACTGTAAAAACAACAAACTTCTTGTCTTCTCTTTAATAAATGGTTTCGGGGGGCTGTGTGGTGCTTGTCTAAGGTGTTAATCATTTTCCTCAATCTCTCATTTTGCACAGTGTAGATTGGAGCATAACTTTAGCCAGGTAGCAGGTGGAAATGCGTGTCCCGTATCAGGTTCCCATCGTTGAGGTCTGGGTGGTGGAGCCGGGGGGATTTTCTCCTGTGGTTTTCTCGGCCTTTAAAGCTTCCTCGTGTTGCACTTTGCGGTGTCATGCAGGATGGTTGTATGAGTTTGTGGTGCTCCCCCGCGGTGCTCATACGATGGCAAAACGCCGCTCGCACGGGACCGTGCTTTGACTTTCATCGTCCTCTTTGAAGCTGGAACACCTCCACACCGCAGAACGTGAACCTGTCTCTGGTACAAGAACAGATGTGGGGGTTGTCATGTGGTTCTCAACGCCACCGTCCTCGTTTTCTTCACGTTGTCGGCCTGCTCGTGCTCTCGCTGCCTTCTAAACTGCCGACTGTCGCAGTGCATCACGGTATGCAGAGCTGCCTCGCTGGGAGCGCTTGTTTTCATGCGGATGACGTCCTGGCACGGGCCGGCACGGGCCGGCAGAATCGCTGCCATTTAAAAATTAGATCGTAATATGCATACGATTTGAGATCACGATTTTGTTTCGATCAATCGTGTGGCCCTCGTGCAAGAAATGCCGTGCTCGCAGGCTTCTCGACAGCCAGTCCTGATCTATTCACAGCAACAACGATGAGCAGCTACGGAACCACGCCAAGAGCAGAGCGCCCCACTGTGGCAGGCGCCGGACTGTGAACCACCAGCCGATTCGCTGCTCAGGTCCGGGGCGCTCTGTGGTCAGACTCACTGGCAGGTAACCAGCCGTTGGTGAGACCACTTGTTGGTGAAAGCTCCGGACTCACCGACCTGCCATTGCATATTTGAATGTTCATGGTTTGGGTTTTCATTTTTATTCATTCTCAGAGAGATGAGATCATGAGTCATCTTCCGGGCGTTTGAGATCGGAATGGAGCTGCAGCGGTCGGTCATGATGTGAGTTTTCATTTGTGAAGTAAAAGGCAGCAGCAGCAGCAGCAGTTCCTCCTCTAAACCGTCCAGTGCGACGGTATCAGATGAGGCCAAACCACAGTCTAAACTGATGCCCATGCTAACGCACTTCCCTTTGCGGGTACCAGATAAGTAACCTCCTCCCCACCATCCACCCTCCCAGCACGCACACAAACGTGCGAAGGATGTTCAGGGCGGTCTAGCGGTGCGCCCCGGTTCGCGAGGCCGACGGACCTGCAGCCGCTCGCCGTGCGGCACCGGGCCGCTGGTGCGAGCGATGCCTGGGTTCTGAGTGGATCATGTGACGCTCTGGAGAGGCTCATCTCCGGCTGTCCTCGGCCATTATTCAGCAGCCGTGCCAGTTTAATGGAAATCATGAGATTCCCTCAAAGCCAGAGCAGTCACACAATCGAAGTTAGCCCGGGGAAAGAAACGGATGAAACATGTCTGAGTGATCCGATCCGCACTGCAAAGGTCACTTACTCATTCATATTCAGTGTTTAGCTTCAATATTCTTCTGACATTGTGTGGTTTTCTGTTGTTTTTCCCCCTGCGAACCTGGTCTGCAGGGTGAGACGCTGACGCGTCGAGTAGGAACAAAGTCATTTCCCTCCGCCCGCCATCTTCGCCTCTGGTTTCTCTTGATCTACTAGTGTTTTCCTAGAGGAACTCGGGAGATGTCATGAAGGGACAGGATGCATCTGTGTCACCCTTTCTCCACTTATCGTGGAGCGCTGGGAGGCGCTGGGAGCTACGGAAGTGTGGCCAAATAAATTAGATAAATGCTGGGTTTTGTGAAAAGTTGGGTGGCTCCAGTGGAGGCCAGGGTGAGGGTCTCCGGCATGTGAACCCCGCGCTCTGTCTGGACCAGTGTGAGCCGGGATTGGTGCCTATTGGCCTTTTTTCTGCTCTACTCTACTCGCCTTTGGTAACGGGGTTTTTCTGGGGGACGTTTTCCATCAGAAGATGGTACTGCCTCAGTGTGACTAGTCGTCATAGCAACGCTGCGCAAAACTGTTGCGACGTCATCTTCAATGTGACACAGAAATGCACAGAAATAATAAGAAAGAAAATGGACATTATGGGTGGAATGGTGTTCAGTTCTCACTGTGTCTGCCACAGTAGTTTGGCTGTGTAAGAACGTCTGCGCGGGTTCCTGCTGCTCAGGGTTTCTGTTTGTGTCGTGTGCTGATGACACAATGGCGCTGTGACGATTCTCCCTGACCAATCAGCAGTCCGCAGTCTTTCTACATCACCTTTTAGTGGCTCATAGTTCCTGGTCGGCCTTTTTTGTAACCCCAGGAGAGCAGCTGCTAAAATAGTGGAAGCTGGTACGTTTTTCCTAGTGGAAAACCAAAAAAAAGGAAAGTAAAGTAGAACAGATTCAGTACCAGTGGAGTGGAAAAGTGTCATGTAAGCACGACAGAATGAATGAATACTGAATTTTGTTCGTCCTTAAACTAAAGTAGAGTTTTACCCAGCTAATGTGGTCTGACCGACCATTGAATTTTTATTATGTCAAATCAAATAAGGCCGGTTTCTTTTTTTTTTTTTTTTTGCACCACAATGTTGTTTTAAAGACGCTTTCCACAAAGTTGTATTGGCGTTGTTCACATGCACACTAATTTTCCACAATAATAAGATATATTTCGACCTCATTCCGAATGAAGCATTTGCCGATGGAGACGTGCCAGTATCCTCTTTGTCTTAGGAACGGTCCCTGGACATTTGTAAAGTGCATTTGGAACATGTGCCTCAACTGTTTGTTTTTTTTTGTTTTCCTTTTACCGTTTGCAGTCATCTCTGTGCGCTGTGAACCAACCAAGAGACTGACAAGATAAGACAAGACGCTGCGTTCATACTGGTTCGCACAAGTTCACCACCGGCGGAAAACTTTGATGCAGGGAGGCAAAATGGCCTAGAAAGGCTCCAGCTGGTCCGTTTTTTTCCACACTTTGACCTGCCTGATAAACGACACGTCAGGGTGTCAAACTCGGCCGTTAATCAGAGTTTGCGCAGCTCCACGTAAACAGTAACATCGGTGGAATATTCACTTTTCGTTTGCTTTATCAACAGCTCAGTCTGACCGTTGTCTTTCGCAGAGTAAGAGCAGAGCCGCCGGGGTTGTGTGTAAACGTAGCTCCCCTAAGAAGGCAGATAAAGCGTCGGAATATTTAATCAAGCTTGTTTGCTGAACAGACACTTTGCATTAAGCACATAACTGCCGCTGGAACATGTCTGGTTGTCAGGTTGACTCGTCCAGTAGCCCCATATGTCACCATGATTTATCCACCAGACCGCCATCACATGAACACCGCAGCCTTCATGGGAAAGTGCACACACACGCACACGCACACACACACGCCTAAACGGTGGACATTTGCCCGTGTTGCTAAAAGCCTCTAAAAATGCCGCTGCCTCCATCTAATTACCGGGAATGACTTTGGCCCAGCGGTGTGACGTCCTACGTCTGCAGTGGCGAGGTTGGAGTTCATCACCGCCTCGTCTTAGTCAGGGTCACCTCTGTCTTTGGAGCATTAGAAGCTCTGAGACTGAGCGTCTTAGTCACCCGCCGGTGTTTTCCTTGAACCACCTCGGCTTCAGCCTCAGGTCATGAAAGTTTCAGCACCAGCCTGACGCTCGCTTACCTGACAAGTGCCCATCACTTAGCAAAAAAAAAAACCCCACAGCCCCAAACTGTTCATCTGAGCACGCTGACTCGACAAAAAGGACAAAACTTTGCTCGCCGTCAGCAGAACCTCAGTGTTTACGCTGAGGTTGATGATGGCACGCCGTAAGTCACAGGTGGGAGGGACGAGTGCGGCGCGAGACGGCCGCGACAAGAAGACGCAAACACGGTGTCCGTGCCAACAGCCGCCATGTTCGCACACCTTGTGATCGGCGGCAAAACAAGCGTCTTGCTGCTGGAAACGTGCAGAACAAACGCATGGATCCCCCCCCCTCACCCCGTGTCATGGAGGACACTGGATATAAAGGGCTTTGATCCTGATCCAAGTGGGCTGTATCGGAGTGGATGTGACGAATGAAAGCTAAAGTCCAAAGCTAAGTGAAGACAGCCGTGTGGGGTGTGACAGGGTGTGGATCAGACTGTATATCATCTATCCTCCTGTTGTATAAAAATGAAGCCAAACGGCCCAGATGCAGACGCCACCATCTGGCGCTGCTGATGTCATTGGGATCCAGACTGTGTCCCGCCCACTTAAAAATGATTTTCATGGTTTGAAACGGTCCGGATTACGAACATTAGCTCCACGTGCTTCTCACCCTCATTACGTAGAGTACCCGAGCAGAGCTCCATAAACGCCCCTGTGCCTTCCTGTATTTCACTCCGAGCTGCTGTCAGTCATGAAGCCACGCCCCCATTTTATGGCATCAAATAAAAAACTTGAACTCCTCCGAAAAATAAACGCTTGAACAAACATGCGTGTGATTAAAATCCACCTGAAACGACCAACTTATTTGATGATTTAGTGTGGCCCCAAGTCCCGCCCATTAACATGGAGGATGCTGAGTTTGTCTCTTGTGCCATGTTGTCTAGTTTATATTATATGCAGTGTGTTTATAGTTCAGATCTGATAAAGAGCATTGGGCTTAGAGTTTGCTTTTTGACAGTTAATGTAGGAGATACTGATTATGAGGTGTAGCTCTAAATGCTTCTCCATCATCATCATCATCATCAGCGATGGCAGTGCAGGGCAGAGCGTTCCTTCTTGATCAAGTGTTTTATTGGAATGACCTATGTGATCCTCCCTCTCTGCCGGGGGGAGGGGTGGTGAGAATGGCTCCCGTCAACATTATTAGCATACTGTACTGCTGATGAATAGGCACATTGTGCCCCTTTTGTTGTCTTATTCTAGCACCCGAGAAAGAATGCTGGTACGATGCAGCTCTGGGTCCCGTGATGGGCACCGCCGCCTTTGTGCTTGCTCATTGAGGCCTTCTGTATCTGTCTCCCAGCGCCGCTGGCCCCTCCCCTCTTTGTGAGACTGTAAATGAATTATTTGCAACCAATTTATAATGACCCGATCTGAGGAGGGCGCCATGCCAAATGTGGGTGTGAGCCTCATGAGGGGCTGCCAAACAGGAGGACGTTGACCGCAGCGCAGCTTCAGTGGCGCTTTTGTGCTTTTGGTCAGCATGCTCGCAAATTGTGGATTTATCGGAGTGCAGCTTATCCTGTTCACTGATCAAACGTAACATTTAAAGCCCTGCACATTTACCACAGAAAATAATACAACCGCCCTGTTGCATTTCAATTTGGGATGACCATAGTATCAGGGACGCCTCCCTGTAGAACCCAGGACAGGATCACAAATTACAGTATCGGTGACAGTCATTCAAATATGTCAACAACTCTCTCAAATGGATTCAGTAAAAATTCAACATTAAGCTCCTGAAGGGAGAATCAGTCACAGGGCTGCTGCATTTTATTCCGTGGTGAACATGCGGTGGACATAGTGTTATGCTGGGTTAGGGTTATGTCCGTGTAACGGCGCGGACGGTCCGCTTCCTTTTGGGAGATCATTTGTTTTGTACTCAACGACTTCATTATTTGTAAGAGGTCATGTGCAGATGAGCAACATTGGTGTAATTTTAGATCTCGACAGGGAGATCCACATCCTGATTGACAGTAACAGTGTCGTGAGTGATAAATGTTAAAACACATGTGAGTTTATCATTCAGGCCAGGTGCCGACGAGGCCTCATGGTTTCCTGGGCTGCTCTGAGACGGGGTCAGTTTCCCTCAGAGCGGCTAAGTACATGTTTGAGAGCGATCGCAGGGCTTTCCTATGAGCACACTCGACAGCGTGACAATGACTTGGGCATGACTCCACTTGATTGGATGACGAGTCAGAACCGGTGAGTGATGGCCTCGCCCGTAATGACTGTGGCGCCGCAAACACGTGGCCGGCCTCCGCCAGACGGCGCCTAGAATCTTGAAAACATCTACCGAGCGCATGAATGTGCTGCTTCTCCACTGTTATTAATAAAATGACTAAGAAAACAAAGGCATCCGCTCAGAAAAATTGATGATAAATGTGACTGTTGACACCAGCCTCGATGGAACTGCGTGGAATGAACGAGGTGCAAGAGGACAAATGAGTTCCTGGTGACGTTTTTGTAACTTTTTTTTTTTTTTTTTAGCTTCGAGGGGTCATTTTAACTGGCGAAGCTCTTTACCTTCACGACCGCGTATAAGCTGTCGTTCTGTCCTAACTGATCACGTTGGACAAAATTTTAAGGTACCGAAACTGAGGCTTCTCTGAACACAATTGTGATGAAACTTTCCGCTGCAGTCTGGCTTCATTCAGCTCGGAGGAAGGGATGGTGGTGAATGAGCTCTTGTACGTTAGCTGGTTTTCCCCCACTCGGCTCCCAAAGTCGCACTCGTACCTTGATCCTTTTGACCTTTCTTACCTTCACTGGCCTTTTCCCCAGCCTCTGAATCTCAGCCTCTCGCATCTGTCGACTGGGTTGTAAACACTGTCGAGGTAAAGATCAAGGAGGGCCGACTGCCAGAAGCATCCTGCTCACTAAGTCCCGGATAAAAGAAATATTGCTGCACCTCTTCTTAGTGCCTTTTATGGAATTATTCTTGGGAGGAGTTCTACACACACTGGCATCTGTCTTTTTGCATTATTCACCTGAATCGGAGTAGATATTGTCTCGGAACACTCGCCACATCTGTCAGGAGTGTTAGAACCGGAGCTGAGCGAGAAAGGGGAAGCAGTTTGATGGCTTAGTGCAGCGTCTGCACTGGTGTTTGCAGTTCTCACTTGCCAGACAGGAATGACTGTGTCTGTTAGGTCAGTTTGTGTTCGCTAAAACAAAGCCGACAGGGCTCTTCCTTGAGGCTTTGCTTTTGTTTAATCTCCACGTTTTCTTCCTGCTGCTTTGCCATTTGGTTCACTTGTGGTTCTTCATGCGTTTCACGGTCTGCTATTTGTTGAGGGGGCTGTGCAAGGTTCTCGGTAGTGTTTTTGTCCTGCAGCCGATGACTTAGCGTACTGCAGCTGATTCCGCCCGCCCATCGGGGTCCAGGGGTATTAAGGCTGAGTGGGAGGCTGCAGGTTTGCCAGCGGGCCATTTCACTGGCTTGGTGACTGCTTGAGCTTGATAGGTTTACTTTACATCCTTTTAATTTGTCTTGGCCAAAGTTTTGTTTAGACTGTTTAGTTTGGCTTTACTCGAGGTAGACTGGTTTCCTTTTTGGCTCTTCTTTTCATCATAAATATCATAAATTCCTCATTTGTGTTTCCCGTGGTTCATTTTTCCTCACGTCATTTTTCCCTCGTTAAGCCCACATCCCCATAACTGCTCCGGGATGTAACATCGTCCAACAGGATTGTTTATAGGTCTTACTGGTCACCAGTACGGTGTAACTGGTTGTTTGGCTGATCCTGGCTTCAGATTTCCCTGCCAGTGTAGCTTGAGGGTAGTTGAGGGTACGCCGGGCAGTTGGTTTGCCCCTTTTGCTGTCGAACCTTTTCATCCAGGACCAGCCAGACTGCAAATGGAGAATAATTTTGGGAAGCACCTTGTGGATTTAATTTTGTTTTCCTTTTTGTGGGTGCCAGCCAGGTCTCTCTCCTGGAGCTTTACATCAGTCCGTTTTTTTTATTTCGCTTACAATTTGTTTGTTGTTGTCGTTTATTTTTATGCTTAAATCAACCTCCACCAAGGACGCACTTAGATCATAGTTGCACCCTCACCATCAAAGTACATCAAACCCACAAGAAACTCAGTAGTGTATTAAATCACAATACTTAATGCATCCACATTATTCACAGTCCATAAATGAAGACAATAGTCCAGCTTAAAAGTCCTACTCCAGTTTTCACAGTTTTAAGTCCAAAATAGTTCAACAAAGCGCCACAAAAAGCCACAAAGCCAAACGATAACGATAATTTGGGACCCAGCTTTCGCGGCTGGTGTGCCCGGAAAATCGTCCGTTTCATTTGTGGGATACGCATGCGCTGACTTGATGACGCGGTCTGCAGCATGGTGCAGGGCGGACGCCCACTTATTTCACTGTAGGAGCCACAGGTAGGCTGCGGAAACTGAGGAGTGGCTACTCCTGCATCTCACTGATTTAGTGTCGTGTCAAAGAAAGTAATGTAACTGCACTGGACTCCCCAAGAGTGGGTCAGTGCATTGTAATTCACTTTACATTGAAGTATAACTCATCATTTGATGGAATGTATTGGGTTTGTCATGACCTTAACCCTTGACCCTTTTTCTAAAATCCTCTTCATTAACACTATGGCAACTGGACAATCTCCAGGCTTGGACGGTGCCTCCTGAACTTGTTGATATTCAGAAAAATCCCAATAACCCTTCTCTCAGTGTTGGGATGGCTTTCCAAGTCTTAAGGTTTTTGGTACCAAATGAAACCTAGCACAGAGTAATCGAGTAGCAGAGCTGACATGAACTGCCTGGGCCTGGTTATGTCCTTGACCAAGCAAGACACATTTAAGCTGTATTTTAATTTGACAAAGTTCTTGTGGCTGCTTATGCAGAATGTAATGTTCTCCTGGATTTTTGCTGAGAAATGTCCGCGTTAAATAAAAATAAAAGCGTAATTTTGGCACCCAGCCCAAGCTACAGTACACAGTAAATACAAGGGGAACTTTTATGCATCCCAGGGGATCCAACTTCCTTTTTGAAATTGGAAAGGATATAAAATCTTGCACACAATTAATCGCATGTTCTACAAGGCAGATTTAAGTGCCCCAGTGAGTAATGTCACTCGTGGGACAAACGGCTTTGCATGTTTTGAACAGTATGTCATTGCAACCAAGAAGTAACGGTGGCAGGGTTCAGGGGTCGGCTCTGCGACGCTACTAAGCAGATGTACAAGGTGCTCGGCAGCTGAAAGTGACCTTTTTACTGCAAGGCAGAGCTGATGAACCTGTAACAGCAGCGAGGAGTCAGATTCCGCCGTGATTTTAGGACGTAAAAAGAACAGCATGTCCCTTTTTAATGAGAGAACTGCCTCTGAAAATTTAATTAAAGGCTTCATAAAGTACTGTCATAATTCATGAGGCCGCCTTGATCTGGAGGTTCCCTCTGAAAATGCCTTTTGTCTTCTGAAGTACGCAAGGCTCAAGGGAATGAAAAGTGCATTTACAAGCAGATCTCGATCCACTTTTAAGTTGTGTGTGTCCTCATAAGCGTCGATGTTGAAATGTGATCAGCTTGCGCGCGCTGCCCTCGACCAAATCACAATCCCAGATGCTGGAACATTTGCTAGATTTGAGGTTTCCAGTTGTTTCCTCCTCTGAATGCGTCTTCCTTGAGTTTCATCATCATACTGTACATTCACAGCATCGTAGCGTTTCATCGACCTCTAGAAGTTTCAAGTATCTGCAACAACTTGCAGTGACCGTGGATATCTTCTTATGTAGCTGGAAGAGGAAATGGAAACGACGACACAGCCAGGTGAACCGACCTTCTTCTGGATACGTGATTATGTTACAGAAGTAGAAGCGTAAATTCATCGTCAAAGCTTTCGAAGGAGATTTGTCTGTATGAATCCAGTCACCACTGCAGGTTTACCACCTTGAAAGACTCAGAAAAGATTCCATGCTGATGCGGTGGTCTGTCAGGGAAGAAAAGTGCAGAATCTCTCAACTGCCCGCTAAAAGCAAGCGCCCTGCTATTTTTGTGTCATGGCCGCCGCCAGCAACGCACCCTGAGTGTCACTGCGGTGCAACTTTTGAAGACTTGAGAGGAACCGATTAAGCAGTGTTCTTCACGGGAAGTTGCCAGCCTAAAGTGGCCTACAAGGGCTTGATGTTTGCAGAGGAACGTGAAAATCGTCAGGTCGGTTTTGAGTTTGGGTTGTGCATGACGACGTCGACTGGTAATTCCTCTGAGAGCAGTAAAAACGTCGCGTTCTGTCACTTTTTAAATATACGCCTGCTGCTGCCTCGCGCACCTAAAGGCCCTCAGTAGCCGTTTAGTTTCAGTTACCAACTGGCACGTTTGGCTGTTTTATGAATGAGTCAAAGTCTTTGCTGTATTAGTGTGCGTAATGCCAAATCTCAGAGGATTTGCTAAAGCGCCGGGGATCAAAAAGTCATTAGTGGTAATTAGCAGGAGCAGCTGGCAAAGCATCACAAACTGGCAAAGACCTTTTCCACCATAAACTGTGGAAAAATGGCTCCCTCTTATTGTACATGAATGCAGTAGCTAAGTAGAAAACTGCAATTGTATGTTTGTACATTTTTATTTCTGTAATAGGTATAAGATTTTTTCAGTGGCTTCTTTTTTCTCAAATTGTTGCAGATTTCATTGACTGAAAGTTCTAAAGCCTCCAGTAGATCCTGACGCTGTGGTCACCACGGTGACTGGATTACTCTTGGATTCTACTTTTTACATTATCTGCATTGTTTTTCCCCTCTGCTTTATAATGACTGGCATAGTTTGTTTTGCTGTGGCCTGTGTATAGAATATAGTTTGTCTTTGGTGTGACTATACATGATCTGTGCTCAATAATTTTGTAGCATGAGGTTTTGCATGTAAGAAAGTTATTTAAGATGAGTTTTTAAGGTAAAATGATGCAAAGAAGTTGTCAAATATCATCCAGTATTTATTCTAAGAGGGAAAAACGAGTAAACCAAGGTTTTAGTTTTGCCTCCAAGACCTCAAATAAACTAGCAGAACTAATCGAATTACTTGTATGTTCATTAAGATTTATAAGTGTGGTGCCTTGTAGGGGAAGTGTGGGTTCAAGTCAGGGGATGAGGGGCCTCCAGGAGGAAATACCTCAGCATGCAGAAGAAATGGCGTTCTCTCAAAAACAGATCTGCAACTGAAAGAGGAGCTCCATTCTTGAGTTTGCTGCTTTTTAACAAGCAATGATATCACACTGAAGTATAAAGCTGTGGCTTGAAGGGGAAGCCAGAGATGAACAAAAAAAAGGCTGCCGCTTGGAGAGCGAGGTCTGTTATCACAGATGACATCATGCTTGAGAGGGAGAACATCTGTGCCTCACGTCTTAGCAGAAACTATAAACATCTCTGTGCGCCGCATGTTACCAATCCTCTAATCTCTTCTTCATTGCGACGCTCCTTCGCCACTCGTGAAGTTTTCCGAGAGCCCGTTTCTGTAGACGCCGCCGAGATCCTCTTGCAGGCCTCTTCCGCATGCTGTCATGTGGGCCACCGTGACCATCCCGGTTAGTCAGGCTTCACTGTGATGTCAGGGTCGCCCGGCTCGGGGTGCGGCATCACGGAACGTTCTAATCACAGTCCTCCTTCAGGGCCAGGCTTTGCTGGCAGCACCCCTTCCTCCACTCTCGGCTCGGTGGATTTGGGGTTTTCCCTGTAACGGTCGCTGACAGCCGAGCGAGTCCTCTTGGAAGTGAAGTGCTTCCGGTGGAACAGACGAGCTGACTGAAGAGGTCCAATAACAATGAGATGTGACTAATGGTTGTGGAATAAGAGGCAGACATGCCCATCAGCAGCCGCCGTCGCACACAGGGGAGTCTCATGCTTCCATGCAGGAGAGTCCTGCTCTCTATCTTGTTGGTAAAACTGAAAAAAAAGCTCTACCCTGAGAGCGAAGCTTCCTCTATGCTTCTTAAGATATGGAAAGGGAAAGGTGAAGTGTTTGTTGTGAAATGACCTGCAGCACGGGGGCCTCCGGTGTGTTTGGAATCACCTGCTAACATTCCATTGAAACGAAACATGATGGACTAAACATGATAGACAGTTGAGCCGGTGATTTTTTTTTTTCATGAGAAATCTCCATACGTGCACTACATTTGCAAGGATTTCCGCCTACGTATCAATAGCTTATTGGACAAACTTAACCACCTCACAATGACCAATCAGATGCCGCACTGGCCGACGCTGTGCTTGGTGACATGAATACAATAGAATGTATATAAAGTCACTCTTTAATAAGTTCTAACATAATAAAGACAAAATGTCTTTACATTTTGGAGTATATTTTGCAGAAGTTAAGTTTTGGACCTTTACTTTTACCAACTTCAGCCTTTGAAAATAATTAAATTGAGATTAGCTATTTATGAAACACCTTTTTAGTAAAATGGTTACATATGAGGTCTCATAGATCGAATGGATGCCCCAGTACAGTGAGGGGCCCTTTGTGGTGTTTGGGGGGTCCCTCATTTGTCCAGGAAGTTGGTATGCTGGACACAAAGCACCTCAAAAACAAATCATCCCATCCAGAGCCACTCGGAATAATGCACTCAATAGTGCGCCACTTCCGTGGCTGGCGCAGCCGGAGGAGGCAACAAAAAGCCTGAGGGTGGTGATTCAGTGAGAACCTGATCCTGGAACATGTGCACCCCAGTCAGTCCCACAGTGGCCCAGAAGGCAGCTAAGCTCCATAAAAGTGATGTCCCCTCTGGAGAGACTCAGAGAAGCCATTCTGGGTTGCTGGTGGCGTCGGGGAACCCCGGGAGCGACTGATGACATTTTCAGAACAAAGTCCAGACCCATAAGATCCATGCTTGTACTCTCCAAAATGAGTACTGAAGAATCAAGGTTGTCAAACTTCTTCACGTTTTGACCCCTGCATGGATTTTGCAGTTTCTCACCAGCAAATGAACCACGGACGAAGGGTCCTGGATGGATTAAGACCGGATCAGTGAAAGAATTATAAGAAATTGGAAATCAGAAAAGTAAAAATCACTGTATATATCTCAAGGTCAGATCGGTGATGATCTGTCAGATTTACTCACAAGTATTGAATTACAACAAAGTGAACTACTTCACTTTTGCTGAGAATTCCCAGGAAGACCCCCAAAGACCCAGAGGTCCCTGAATTCAGCTTTGATAACCTCCGGTGGTCCTGAAGCTTGTCCTGACCTCGTAATAAACCATCTCCAGAGCGGTTTGGACGTTATTGTGTGTGGAGAAGCTTGGAGATGAGCCATCGTCCAACAGACACATGGCTGGACAGCCTCCTCCCCGTGGTTTACGGCGCCGCAGCGTGAGCGAGTGCGTCGGATAGGATGTGAAGTGAATCTTTTTGGCTCGTCGTTTTACTTGTTGAATTAGTTTTCACGCACGTGTGATTAAATGGCCTGCTGCTTAGACTCCCCTGGATCCGGCCCTGTCACATCCGTTACCAGGCCCACCACGCGGCCTCCACCTCGTCTTGCCTGAAGGTCTGATCTTGACCAAATAGGCATCCCACGTCTTAGCGACCAAGCAGCACACGGAGCTTGTGGTTTGCGCCGTATGACTCGCGGGTAGCCTTTCCTAACATGGTGGGCTCATGCGGCAGAAACCACATCACATACGACACGATCGGGATTCAGTTTACAGAAAATCCATCCTCCCGGTAAATGAGTGTGTCCTGCTGCTTGAAAGCGGCTCTGTCAGGACTGAGTCATATGATTCAGTTTTTCTGCTTGAAGCTCGACAGCCTTGTTGCAGGAAATCGATTGAAGGCCAGCCCGGAGGTTTGCAGCGGCCATCGAGCTAACCTTAGCGCCGCGCTGCCTGAGGCTAATCGATGGACGGCGTCCCGCAGGTGTTAACGGCCCCGGCTCTTCTTTTTCTTTGTCTGGTCTTAGTCCAGGCTATTTTGAGCTGCCGGCATTTCCCACGGCTAAAAGTCAACCGTCTGCCACTTTGTTGATTTTGCAGTGAGATTTTGAAATCGGGATGATATAAAGTGAGCGCTTGAATTCATACACGCACGACTTACTTAAAAGGAGACATGCAAGAGATATAGCACTCGAATGGATGCCATGTGCAAATACTGTACTGTTTGTTTGTGTCTGCCGTCCCTGACTCCACTATCAACTGTTTGCTGTCCTGACCATGTTTTTACATGTATTGTCACAGGTCATTTCAGCCCCCCTCCCTCTCATGGTCTTTCCCAGTCCTAAGCCGTGCTCCCTCTCAGCTGACCTAAGATAACTTGTTGAGCAACAAGCGGGCCATTCATTGTAGAGCCTCCTGTTCCCCCTCCCCAATCAGCGGACTTTGATGCTCACCACTCGGTGACTCGGTGAACCCGTCCTAATGAGATGAAGGACTTTGTCCCATCACAGTGTCCATTCACCCAGAGAGGCACCGAGGAGAGGGAGCTCAGCTTCTGGCATCCAAGCTAAAGTTTTTTGTTAACAGCTCTGCTGCTGTATCCAAAGTCCAGAAATGTTGATGCAAAAAAAAAGAAGCAAAACCCTCCACTCAGTGCACTTCACGTTTCATACGACTTTATCATAGAGAAATGATTTGTTCTTTTTAGAGAAGTTCTCTGTATCGGCACTTTTCCCACTACATGTGGGGGGGAAACAAGTACCCGCTACCTGCAGACCTCTGATTGGTCAGAGAGAATCGTCACAGCGTCTTTGCATCCAAAAGTGCAGCACGCACGTAACACCCTGAACAGCGCCAACCCGGGCCAGCCAATTTCAAACAACCAAACCGTTGTCGTGACCACAGTTTTACTCTTTAACTTTCAGAAATGGCGAGTACGCTTTTCCGTTGATGTCGTCCATCGTATCTCTGCTCTTCTTCTTGTCTCTCTACATGCCGCTGCGTGCGTTTCTGTGTGGCATCCAAGATGACTCCAGAGCAGGCTCGTGCGGTGCCGCTAAGACCATTTACGCTGATGCGGTACTTTCTCCTTAAGGAAAACAATCCCCAGAAAAGGTACCAACGGCGAGTAGAGTAGAGCCGGCACCATGTAGTGGAAAGTATGTGGTCGTCTGCAGCACCGCTGGACGCTCTGGAGCGAAACGCCTGTTGATGAGTAGTGTAGCAGTGTTCGGTACAAGACGCATGGCTGAGCGCAACCCTACCATAGCAAGCCGAGCATGCTCGTGTAATGCCGTCTCATGTTTTTTTTTCTTCCTGCTACTTTTCCCAGGAGGCTTCTCGGTGGTGTTCCTGGCTCGCACGCACAGCGGCGTCCGCTGCGCCCTCAAAAGGATGTACGTCAACAACGTCCCGGACCTGAACGTCTACAAGAGGGAGATCACCATCATGGTGAGAGCAGCATTGCAGTGTTTGTGAGAGCGATGTTCGAAGGCCTGGTCCTCACACGGGACCTTTTACGTTTGTGATTTCACTAGTAATGATAACTAGAGGAAGTTAACCCCCCGTTAATCCCCCGTTAACCCCTCATGTTCACCTGCGTCTCTGTGGAAACGCAGCAAACATGGACGGAGGTGTGGATAGCTTCTGTGTCTTCTGTAGAGTAAAAGACGACTGAATTAAAAATCGAATCAACAGCTGGATTTTTTTGATGCTTGTTAGGGGTTGCAAAAAGGGGGCGGGGCTCCAAATGACTTAAGTTTTGAATTACTTACGTTTTTACGGCCTTCAAAAACGGCTGTCAAGCGCAGCCTGAAGTTTATTTGCAGAATTGTGGCTTTCTTGGCTGAGTCAGTCGTGGCTTCCCACTTGGGCTCACGAGCAGCCGGATTGGCTGGATAAGAGACATTTTTGGGTTTAAAAAAACTGATGAAATATCTCGGATTTAAGTTTGGTTATCTTCCACCTGACGTTAATGTTCCACATGATTAGTTAGAGGACTGCAGAGCATATACACCAGTCAGGCGTAACATTATGGCCACAACATGTTACCAAAGAAAATAAAGCCAATTAACAAATATGAACAATATGCTCCCTTCATCAGGAATTTCATGTTGAATTTTGATTGAATGTGTTTGAGAGAGGTGTTGACATGTTTGAATGAGGCTTTTGAACTGTACTGGGTTATATATACTGAGAGGGCTCATCAAACTCACACGCATTATTGTACCAAAATATTAGGGACACCTCTCAGTATGACCTAGTATCGTAAAAAATCAATGGAAAGTCAACATAAAACTCCACCTGAAGGGAGAATTAAGTGCAGGGCTGTTGCGTTGTATTCTGTGGTGAACATGCGGTGGTCGTAGAGTTTTGCTGGATTGGTGTACATACAAGCTAGAGCTAAAATGATAAAGCTAACTGTTACTGCCTGTTAAAAACTGTGAAAATGTGTTTTTAAGAGGAAAACTTATAACTCCTGATGACTCGATACCTGTTCCCTGCTGACTCTGGCTCCGAATTACATCACCAACACTAGATGGCAGCGTCCATGTGTGGGCTGCTTGGGCCATTTCGTCCAGATTATACTGCATATATGGTGTGTTTCAAGTAATCAGAATGTACAACGGAAGTATGAGCTCACGTTCCCCGACCATGTGTTGTCATTTAATGGCTGTGGATCGGGTCTCTCTCACGTTTGGTGCACCGAGGTCTTGAGTTTGCACATCATCAGTTGTCAGATGTTAAACATCAGCACACACTTCCTGCCTCAACTGATGCCGCTGGCTGTTTGCTGGGGACTCTGAATTGACGCCCATTTATTTCTGCCATATCACTCTGAGCCGGCAGTCGCGTGATTTCCGCGGGCGGCTCGGACGGTGTCGTATGTCGTTCAGCGTTACGCGCTAGTCGTGTTGCGCAAGTTACCTGACCTGAAGGGCTCGGGACACCAGCAGATGTTTCTGCTTGAACGTTTGACCCCGGCATGGCGCTGAAAAACTCACCCACTGTTGAGCTCTTTGGCCAGCTTTGTGTTTCTGTTGACTGCCTCATCAGCTGGAACAATGTGTAACACACACACACACACACACACACACGCACACAGAGCTGACCTTAAACACTGACACAGTTTTGGCCTATTGGGACGTTGCCTTTAGGTGTGCCGGTTTCCACAACACACAGCAGTCTCCCCGCTCACACTGGCCCCCGACAACCAGCAAACGCTGCGATGCTGCGATCCAGCGATGCAGCCAATGAGTGGAGCCGAGAGCGATTAAAAGATCAGCATGAAGGAAAACAAAAAATATTCTTCACTGGCACAGTAGCAGGGCCCCAAAGACGAGGCGGGACAGAGCAGGATCCTTCCACCTCTGCAGGTTTCAGTTTTGAATGAAGTTTTTAAAGTGAATCAAGGAGGATTTGTGGCTCAAAAGCGACTGATTCATGTGGCTGAACTGATCCGGGAGCCGGGCAGCGCCGTTTTCAATTCCCAAACCAATCTGAACCCGGTGTCTGCGTTCTCTACAGACGGCTGCAGAGGCAGCGCGCCGCCATCGAGCAAGTCCAAGCGTGCAAACCCGCCGCAAGCGTGTGCTCACATCCACGCCTGCGCCCTCTTGTTACTGCCTCAGTAGTGAATTATTGAAATTCACATCCTCTGTGGGAACCGCCTGTCCTCCCGCTAACTGCCTGCTGTCACAGTTTCATCTTTTTGTCCTCCTGCAGAAGGAGCTGTCGGGCCATAAGAACATTGTGGGCTACTTGGACTCGACCATCAACGCGGTGTCGGACAGCGTCTGGGAGGTACTCATCCTCATGGAGTACTGTAAAGGTACCGTGGCCCCGCCTCCGCACACAAACACCCTCAAACCTTCATTTGACCTCCACCGTTTAAAATTCACTGTTATTGCAATAGCATGTTTAGTTAATTTTTGATGAATAACGGAAGCTAAACTTTGAATGGGGGCCATGTATGGAAGTGTTTTACTTCACTTCATCGGGCCACAGTGCCAGGATTTTGTTTTGTGCATTAGATTTCTTGTATTATCAGATTGATGTGTGATTGGTTGGTTTTTGGCGGCAGAGTTTTTCCTCCATGGATGCTGCGAGGTGGAAGCTGAAAGCAGCAAACTAGATTCCAACTGGAAGCATTCCCAGCTGGAACATTCATGAAGGACCAAAATACCAAACATGCTGGCTTGCCTGCCCCCCCGAAATGCCTGCCCCCCCAACCTGAACCAGTGACCCACGTTCCCTCCTAAAGATGCCCCCCCCTCCCCTCTCTCTCACTCAGCGGGCCAGGTGGTGAAGCAGATGAACCAGCGGTTGAACGTGGGCTTCAGCGAGGCCGAGGTCCTGCACATCTTCTGTGACACCTGCGAGGCCGTGGCCCGCCTGCATCAATGCAAGACCCCCGTCATCCACAGAGACCTCAAGGTGAGGAGGACGTCCCCCCTTACTCCCTTACACCACTTCCTCCTTCCTTCTTTCCTTCTTTATCATCAGCACATCTAACTAGGACTGCAACTCTTGTTGTTTCATTATTGTCTCTCCCTTCCCTCCTTCCTTCCTTCCTCTCTTCTTTCTTTCCGTCATTCTTACCTTCTTTCCTGCCTTCCTTATCATCAGCAGATCTAACTAGGACTGCAACTCTTTTTGTTTCATTATTCATTAGTTTGTGAATTATTGTTTTATTAACCTGTTAATCATTTAAAACATCAGGAAAGAAAAGCAGCTGCTAAATGTTTTTCTGCACATTGACTTATTTATGAATTACCTGTCTAATTCCTAGAGGGAAGGTTCTCACACACTCTTCAGGTGCTTGTCCAATCGGAGCTGATGCTGAAAGTCGTCAGTTGAGGCATTAAATCCCCCAGTTTGCATTTCATTGGCCAAGAAATGTCTCATGCTCCCCTGACACCAGTGACATCATCAGTGACATCATTGGTCTTAAGGAAAAAGTAATAGGACATTTCAGCTTGGATTATTAGTCTCGTCCTGGTGGTGGGGGGTTGGGTTTGCGGTCCCTGCCTGCACAGCTCCACAGCAAGACGCCGGCGCCACCACCTTCTCAGCCAATAATGTTTCGGTTTCAGTTGTTTAATGTTTCAGTTCACCACATTTACCTTCGACAGTGACTGGGCGCAGCAGCTGGTGCCTCCTCTCCATGGCTGTACGATCAGAGTGCCACATTCCTTGGGGAATCTTACGAAGGGAAAAATGGTTTTCACAGAAACTGAATAAGAGAACCTGAGAGGTTAAAGCGGCGCCCCTGGACCTGCACCCAAACCCTGCTACACGAAAACTTGAATTATTTAATGCGAGCTGAAGTTGGAGAAGCCCATTGATGTACTCGATGTGCTCGTCCAGCAGAAGAAACAACACTCTCCCCAGCTCCTTTGCTTCCTCTAACACACCGCCACCGCTTCCTCTGCCTGCTTGTGTTCTTACTTCCTTTCCTTCCTCTCGTCCGTCACCCCGGCTGATTGGTTCTCGTCTCCCCCACTCGGAGCCACTCACAGCATCGGGTCAGCTCGCGCCACAGCAGCTCGTCCCTCTCCAAATTCCCCCGGTGACTTGATTTTCAGACCATGCAGCCGGCTGCGAGCCAGCTTTACTCTTTACTCTGCTGATGCTCGGGGGCGGCGGGTAATTTCCCAGCCCGGCCCAATTGTCCTCGCTGCCCCGTCAGTGGGCCGCTGTCCTGCGTCCAGTTGGACCGGCCTCTGAACAGTGCGGCCCCTTCAGCCCCACAGACCCGTCCTCTGTTCTCCCTCTATCTGCTTGGGCCCATACGGCTTACGTAACACGGCGGGGACACAAAAGACCATGGAGGCCCAGTCACGCATCACCAGGGGAAGTGAGAGTGCAAAAAAGCCCCTTAACCCTGAGCTGTCAGCAGTGTTGAGACACTGCTGCTGCTTTCACTGGCCCAGCCGTTCCTCTCGCCTCTGCTCTTTGCCCGTGTTGCCCACGGATGCCTCATTGCGTCTCGGTTTCAGGATTTCTTTTGCGTCCACATCTGGTTGTGCTTTCATCTCCTGGTCCCCATCTTTTGTTTCATCATTAATTCATCATTTGCTGAATTAGCTTTATAACTGGGGCTCGCTGGAAATGTGTCTGCTGTAAACAGAAGAGCAGAGGCCCTCAGGACATTTGTCTCAGAATAACTACGGCGACTTGAGCAGAATCACCGTAACTCCATCACTGTCTGTCAAATCCTTTGTGTGCGTGTGTGCGTGTGCGTGCGTGTATGGGTGTGTGTGTGTGTGTGTGTGTGTGGGTGTGTGTGTGTGTGTGTGTGTGTGCGTGCGTGTGTGCGTGCGTGTATGGGTGTGTGTGTGTGTGGGTGTGTGTGAGAGAGAGAGAGATAAGCGTCTTTTTTTTCTCTTGACAAAGGGCCTTAATTGTGATTCTCATGCAACATGAT
>CAAKHG010042821.1:0-15740 GCA_901007715.1 Dactylopterus volitans | reverse complement strand
GATGGGTGTAAATACATTTGAAGAAAAAAAAAAGGGTGGCATATTTGCAACAGAATTGTGTTGAAAAAGGCATTCTGCGTTTGAATATTTGCATCTAGATATCTAGATTTGCATCTAATATTTGCATCTAGATATCAATTCTCATTAGAAAAAAACAAAAAACAAAAAAAAGCCAGTAAAGTAAATGGGACGGTGAGACGTGTCGAGTCCTGGTGGAGCTGCAGGCTGCTGATGCTGAGTGACAGCCAGGGGGAGAGAGAGAGGTCCTCCGCCCGAGCAGGAAGCCGCCGCCGCCGCCGCCGCAGCCGCTGGAAGTGCCGTGAAGACCCGAAGGAGCCACCAAGCAACGTCGACATCAGCGGGCGGCGGGGCTGCCGTCCACCATAATGTAGACCGGCCGCGCAGGGCTGCCACAGTCGAACAACAGATGAGGAGGGCACCGCGGTGAACACGAACCCGAGCGGGCCTTGTTGTTGTTGTTTTATTTATTTTTTTATTATTTTTTATTTTTTTTTTTGCATGTGGACAATGAAGGAGCTGAAGGGCTGCGGTATGCGCTCCTCCGTGGGCTTTCTGTCCCGCAGAGAGCTGACTGGGCAGCCGCTCATGAAGGAGGAATTCCAGCGGCGCAGGCTGGCAGGGTGCACCAGCCTCTTCAAGAAGGACATGCTCGGGCACTTCGGCTGCGTCAACGCCATCGAGTTCTCCAACAACGGCGGCGAGTGGCTCGTATCCGGTAAGTTGACAAATCCTCCTTCCCACCCCGAGCTGGCACAGAAATTGGCTAGCCGCGCTAGCTAGCTAGCTAGCCAGCCAGCTAGCTAGCGGGTAAGCTAGCTGGGCAGTCAGCTGAAACCCTCCGCAGCTAGCCGACGCTAAGGTTAGCATAGTTAGCTGGCTGGACAAAACAGCCGGGAGGGCAGCGGCGGCGGCGGCGGACCGGTCCCCGCACGTCGGTCCCCGCATGCCAGCCCCGCCACCCCCGCATGTCAGCCCGCAAACGGGCCACTCTCGCCCCTCGAATGCGCATGTTGTCGCTGACACGGGCGCAGTCATGGCTCCCAGCCGACACACCGCGACGCAGATATGCGCCCTTAGATGTTTAATAGCAACCATCTGGCCTAGCGTGACAACGTGAGCTTTGCCTTTTGTTGTTGTTGTTGTTTTTTGTTTGAGCCGAGGATGTTTACTTGGCGCAGTGGCGCTGCTGCGCGTGAACGGGCGGGTCAGCCGGTTTTACACGCCACCCCCGAACGTGTGCGCATGCAGCAGTGTCACCTCTGGCCTACTGGACGTCACGAATGTCGGATGATGGTGGAGCGTCAACACTGATCCACGCAGCCGCGTGTTTATTGCAGACTGCTCTCATCTTCTTTACAGGGGGGGATGACCGGCGGGTGCTCCTGTGGCACATGGAGAAAGCCATCCACGCGCGGTCCAAGCCTGTGAAACTGAAGGGGGAGCACCTGTCCAACATCTTCTGCCTGGCCTTTGACAGCACCAACAAAAAGGTCTTCTCTGGCGGTAAGAGAGGAGGAGTCTGTATCCATGTCCGCAGGGTCCCGAACCTGGGCGTCTTGTTGTGGTCTGTAGATCTGAGCAGGCTCCGATGCCCTTTGGAGATGTGGTGTTTGGGGTGGGGGGGAGGCCAATTTGCCGCAGTCGAGTTAAATGAGCGCCCGATGGGCCCGGCTAGTTCTGCATATTACACCCGGGGATGAGGGCCGAGACCGACACATGTCAACTTGTCTGTTTGCCGTCCAACAGGAAACGACGAGCAGGTGATCCTTCACGACGTGGAGAGGTGGGTATCGGGGCACCTTGATGTTCCCGGGAGCCTGTTGTCGCTCTCTCCCACTGACATCTGGGTGGTCGCCTCTCTCACAGGAGGGAGACCCTGAACGTGTTCCTGCACATCGACGCCGTGTACAGCCTGTCGGTCAGCCCCGTCAACGACAACGTGTTCGCCAGCTCGTCCGACGACGGGCGCGTCCTCATCTGGGACACCCGCGAGCCGCCGCATGGAGGTAAACGGGGGGTGGGGGTGGGGATGCCGCGTACGGCCGGGAGTGACAGCTCGTTAGAGGTTAGATCAAAACCAACTGGAGCATAAATGGGTAACGGTGTTGGTGCCTCAGATCGGTTGAAGCACCGCCAGTAGGTGCGCGACATGGATTTTATCATGCGATTGTGACTGTTTTTTTTCTCTCGGCGGTAACAAGATACCCAAGCTGAGCTCTTTTGGTGGCGATCTAAAAAAAAAACAACCTTCCCAGTCGTGCCGTGTATTTTAAGTGGCTCCGCTGGAGCTGACACGCATGGCGGCACTCGCTAATGGGACTGGGCCGAGACTTGTTGATAACGCTGGAAATCCGGCAGATCACCTTGCATGACGTCCCCGTCCTTCTATTTTAGAAGCCCTCCTTGTGACCGAGTTGGCCCTAATAATACATCCAGCAGCAATCAGTCATTCATAACTGCCAGCAGGCTTCTTATGAGCGTTGCTGCGCTGGAGCCCCGGTTTAAATGTTCTATTGGACTGTTTGTAGACCCCGCTGTCTTTATTATAGAAGGATTATACTATCTGTTCTTTTTAAAGTGTGGCCAAAAACAAACTGTATCAAGATGTGAACTAATTTTTTAAATAGTTACAGAAAAAAGCTCAAATCAGATTCGTGTATTAACACATTTTGCTGTGATTTTAACGTTTTTCCTGAGCCACAATATTGAAATACACAGTCGTGTTATCAGTTAAAAAAATGTGACATGCGGTGTGTCACCCTATGATAATTTTATCATTCGATTTTTTTTTTCATTTTACTGTTATTACAGATTTGTGAATTAACCCCGTTGAATCTCACAACGTCCAAACTGTGCTGTACATTCACCACCATCTGAAATATGCTGTCCAGACTAGAAATGTGTTATTTTATTTCTGCATCCACGTTCCTTGTCGTTTCCATCAGCAGACACGGTTGAAGTTACACGTCTGTGGTGTAAGTGATGGCCATGGTGTGTGATATCTTTATACTCTGCAAAAAATACTGATAACTGTCACATTAACCCACCCACCCCCAATGTTTTTGGATTATTTGGATTATCTATTCAGGAAGATTGAGTACCTAAGAGATTTTTGTATTTTTAAATGTTCAGGTTTGGGTAAGAGCAAAGCAGTGCTATTGGAAGTACCTAATGTTTTTATAAAGAGTAAAAAGTAAGAAAAAAAAATAAACAAAAGTTTCGAAGATTCAGCTAAGAGACTTTTCCAAATATTTTTTTTTTACTATTACAAATTTGACCAAAGGACGTGAAAATGCCCATCATCTAATAATACCCCCAATCGGCTGTAGTTTGGGAGCATCTTGAATGAATTTCGAAGCATTAAATTACTTTACAAGGCTTCAATTGGCCTGTTAAATTTAAATTTTCACGATTAAAATCTCATTCTCCCGCTCGTGCATCTGCCAGAGGATTCGGTGGTGAATCGGGATATAAACCTCCCGCATCCTTCCCTGTATAGAGCCGTTCTGCCTGGCCAGTTACCCGTCAGCCTTCCACAGCGTGATGTTCAACCCCGTGGAGCCCAGGCTGCTGGCGACCGCCAACTCCAAGGAGGGCGTTGGATTGTGGGACATCCGCAAGCCGCGAAGGTTAGACGTTTTTACCTGCTTTCGTTTTTTGTTTTTTTTGGACACCCGTGGAGATTTACATTTTGTTCTAGCGGCAGTTAAAATGGCATTAAAAAAAAAAGATTAATCATGATTGGAAAAGTTAACAGTCGATGCAGCTGAAATAGACAAATTTGCCTGAAACAGTGTGTTGTTGTGTCCACAATTTCTTTTGTACAACTTGAGAAGTACCAGAAGATGTATTAGGTCTTTCAGTTCAATGCGATTTAAGATTTCGGGTTTGATTAGCATTTTATTTTTTATACATTTTGTTGGTCACGGAACACCAGTCGGCAAATGCGGTACTGCACCATCCAGATGAATGCTGTTTGAGAATTTACATGAGAAAACCTGCACATACACCAGTCATGTAAAGAATATCTTCCATTAGCGAGGATTCGTAAGTTGAATTTTTGTTGAATCTGTGCGAGAGAGGTGTTGACATTTCAATGATTTGTTGCCTGGACTATATTTTATGGTCTTGTTGAGCTGTACTGGGTTAAACTAAGAGGTGTCTCTAATATTTTAGAACCCTAATGCATATGAATGGGATTGCCCATATATCAGAGACACCTCTCCGTATAACCCAGCACAGTTCAGCAGCATCATGAATTACTATCCCAATAACAATCATCAAAATATGTCAACGCCTCTCTCAAACAGATCAAATGAGAATTCAACATGAAACTCCTTCTGAAGAGAGAATTTGTTGCAGGTCTGTTGCATCATAATCTAGGATAAGCATGCGGTGGTCATAATGTTATGGCTGATTGCTGCAAATTATTGCTCAGTTTTGAAGGCAGCGATTTCTGGTGTTGTCGAACTGTACTGAGCCACGCTGAGACGTGTTCCCGATATTTTGGTCACCGCCAGTCATTCATGAATAAGGTTTGAAAAGTAATAGGAATGTGTATGTTCAAACCAAAAAAAAAAAAACGGGGATGAGCACATTATGTATTTTATGTCCTTAAAGTTCAGAGCATGTGCATTTATTTCAGCCCCTGAGAATGTGAGTCGCCTCCATTTTCTGCAATCTGTATCGGCGGAATCGCGAGTAAACCCGCCCAGGCGTCCTCAGCCTGACTGAGGGATGCGCCTCTTTGTCCACCAGATGGCACTGTTGGCGTAGTTATAAAAGCACTGGCCGCTTCGTCCTCCTCCACCTGCAGCGCCGTCTCGCTGCTAAATCCAAATGTTTGCACGCATAAAATGACTGTCAGACCGACACTGAATTGCGCAGTGCGCCGTCACGTCTAGGTTCCCAACGCGACAGCGCTTCCAATTTATGCTCACGCCGAATCTTTCCCTTGTGCCACCTTCGGCTCCGTCTGTCCAATGTTTGCTCAGTCCCCCAAATAGCATTTGAGGCGTGCGCGTCACGAAATAGTATATTCCTGCAGCCGCAAAACGAGTGTGAATGACGAAAGGCTGGATTGAATTGCTGAAGCGATGCTTAAAAAAAAAATGTAGAAAAAAAAGCTGAAGTTGTTGATAGTTGACAGTTTCTGTAGCTTAATGTGTGCAGATGTAATTAAGCAGCAAAACATGTCCAAAAAAACACTCACAGAAGAAGAAATGTCCTGATCTAATATTGACAACGTAACCTCCAGTGATCTTATTCGATATGTCAGCTGTGATATTATTTTTCCATCTATTCGTATAGAAAAAAATACTTTACAAGGCTTCAAGCTATTTTACACAGGAACAATGTTACTAATAAATCTCGAGTCAAGATTTTCTCTGCCAACCCAGCCAGCCTGTAACCGCCTCATACACGCGATGTACGACGTGACGAGCGAAATTTTAAGCACAGCAGCAGTTCATTTTGGTCATTGTATAAAACGGCTCCAAACCCAATAACAATAATAATAATAATAATACCCAGTGTCAGTAAAGGTTTAAAAGTGATGGCTCTAGTTTGATAAATTATACGACGAAGGGCTTTCACTCCGAAGGCAATTGTAGTTTCTCTCAATCCCTTTAACAAAGTAAAAAAGGCACGTCTGTACATAGTTTTCCAGAGAGATTTTAATCAGGACACTCGGGGGGGAAAGTTGGCGGTTGAAAGCTTTCCCAGTCAAAAATATTACAAAAATATTGACACTTGTTTTGCTAATCTATGTTCATATTTGCTTTCAGCTGTGTCTAATCCATCCGTATCCACCATTACCATTATGTAATCAATGGGGAAAAAAACCCCACCGCACAGCTGCTGTCCCGCTTTGCCTCTGATTAAATAATGTATCTTTTTTTTTTCTTTTTTTTTAACCAAAATCAAATGTGAAAATAAACAACTGTCGTTAAAAATATCCCCAAAAGCGCGATCTTTCGTTTTATTGTTGCGGCCCTGCTTCCGTCGGCACGCGTGTTGGCGTTACCCGCGCACGCTGGACCAGATAACCGTGATGGGGGCAGGCGGGGGGGTTGCTTTTTTTTTGCGGCATCGATATTGCATTGATTTTGCGCGTGTTTAAATCGAGATAAAGATATGATGAGGTCCAGCCCTCTCCACGGCAACGGTGTTTGATTCTCACCCACCAGGTGAGCAGTAGTTGGTAATGGTTCCCATGGCTGCGTTCAGGGCTCGTAAGAAATAAGGAAAATGGGAGCTCTCTCTCCAACAAAATAATTTGATATCATGATCAGGATTGATTGTTTTGTTGTGGAACTCCTTTTCTCCGATTTTATCTGACTCGACATCATAGCAGCTAAAATCCTGGCGTCCTCCGTCATGACGGGTAAAAATATTGCAGATGCTATTTAAGTACATATGTAAGTAAGGCTATGTTCACGCTGCAGGCAAAAGTGGCCCAAAGCCAACTTTTTTTTTTTTTTTTTGTATGCGACCCATATCTGATTTTATTTTATGACAGTCTGAAATTGGATGTTCTTCAATTCAGATCTAGGCCGCTTTCATATGTGCTCCTAAATCGGATACACTTCATATAGGTCTGCTACTCTTGAATATTTTTGGAATCGAGTATTCTGTTGATTTTTTTTCATCGAGTAATCGGATAAATCCCATTTTTTGCAATTTTTTTTTTTAAAACTAGATCAATGGTGTGTTATGAAACATGGAAGGTCTCTTAAAATACGCAAGCAATTGGATGCTAAAAACTCACAAAACAGGTTTTCATTCAAACTCAACACTTTTATTCGCAGGGCTGAAAGAAAGAAAATTAATGCTATATTTGCTTTCTTGATATTTAAGCCTGACACTGGCTTCAAATAATTTACTAAACTGATACCGGAGCTACGGGAGTGACACGATAGCAACGAGATGGACTTTGATGGCATGATGACGTGAATTAAACGAATCCTCGAGACGACGAATCCGCCTCGGAACATTTTTTTTTTTTTTTTGTATTCGAATTATTTGAATTCCACGAAGAACTGTCTCACCCCTAATTTCATACGAACCGGAAGTGAGATAGACTTCACAATTCAGCGCCGGGGGAGGCGGGAAGACGCAGCAAGATCAATCTCTTTTCTCAATCTTATTCTCCTCTTACTCACTCGGTGGTAATTTTGTCGGCTGCGGTTGCGCAACTTTCAAAGTGACACACACACACACACACACTCTGATATGTGCAGCATCCAGCACGCTGTGTGCGGCGTCGCGTCTTCTGTGCATGGCGGTCGCGTTCAGGGCTGTAGGCTGTAATCTGATGGGGTTGTTTGCATTTAAATTATGACGTGAACAACCACATGCACACAAAAAAAAAACCTTAATTATCTCAGCAAAGAATTGGGATTGAGCATTTAGACCTGCAGTGTGAACGTGGCCTAGTTTCCTGTTCTTTGAGATGCGTTTGCATTGCATTCAACTGCGTTCTAACCAACTGCCAAGCATCCGAAAAAAGATTTTCAACTTGATCTTGCGCGCTTGTGATTTGTTTGTTTTTTTGTTTATGAGGTCAGAAAGTCGGGTTTACTGAGTTTACGGCGGTGGCCCGGGCTCGTCGCGCCTGCCGGCAGGGACGCATCTGGTACTCCCGTTTTTTTTTTTTTAATTTGTGAAGTTAGCCGGCTTTAACATCCTCTCCTCCTCCGTCCCCTCAGCTCGCTGCTGCGCTACGGCGGCAGCATGTCCCTGCAGAGTGCCATGAGCGTCCGCTTCAACAGCACGGGCACCCAGCTGCTGGCGCTGCGGCGCCGCCTGCCGCCCGTCCTCTACGAGCTGCACTCGCGCCTCCCCAGCTTCCAGTTCGACAACCAGGGCTACTTCAACTCCTGCACCATGAAGAGCTGCTGCTTCGCCGGGGACAAAGATCAGGTTGGTTCCCTCGCGGCCGGCGGAGGCCTACCGCAACATCAGAACCACAGTATTGATGAATTACAGATCAGAAACTCGCAAAAAGGCAAGCGGAATTTTAACTTTTAAGTTTCGACATATCTTTTTTTTTTTTTTTTAAACATGCTGTATATGCCAGGTTTATGCTCTGAGAAATATGTGTATGGAATCTTACACAAGACCTAAAAAGTTGAACAGATCACTCTCAAGAGCGTGATTTTAGCCTCAAGTGGCGCGCGCAGATGCAGAATATAAAAGGCGCGCCAAACAGTGTAGCTCTTGTTTTTATCCGTCCCGGTGCTGAGAAGGAAATGAAAGTGGACTATTGCAAACATGTGGTACCAATAGAAGGAATAAAAATAGACGAATATATTGTTTCCGTCTGTGAAATTGGGACTTTTGAGTGCTGGGGGAGCTAAAGGCGGGCCAGCACTTCACCAGGGTTCCTCCCGTAGGCCCTCCTCAGACATGACATCACCCTGCAGCCATGTTTATTATGTTAGCATTATCCTCGGGTGTCAGTGGAGCCCATGAAGGCTTAAAAGATGATCCTCTCTACATGAGCGCAGGAGGGCGTTTAAAGGTTGCACCGTGAATGTTGTGACAGTAAGGTAGCGGCCCTGAAATCCGCTCACCTGCCAGACAGAAGAGGAGGAAAAAAACAAAAAAAAAAACCCAACCTAAAACCACTTGAGTTACATGTGAGAGGCTCAGTCAAGCGCGCAACATTTTGACATGCGTAGATGCGACGACAGTCCGTTGCATAACCCACAGAAAGTTCACAGGCTTTTCTTTTTTGCGTGCGATTCTCAGGCGAAAATATTTGAGGTCGGAGGAGGAGGAGGAGGATGAGGTGAGCGCGAGCGAGTCTTTGCAACATTTTTTTTTTTTTTTTTCTCGAGCAGGTTTGGTTGCGCTCTCGTCGCGGCTGCGCCCGCCAGTCGGGGCCAGTGGGTGGAGGTTTGGGTCGGAGCGGTTAGGCGTGTTGGTTCAGTAATCGTAATGACACGAGCAGCTCTTCCGTCCCTGTGCGGGCGCCGGACGCCTTGAAAGTGTTTTTGCTTGTGAGGATTTTTTTTTTTTTTTTTTTAGGATCCAGCGATCATCAACAGTTTGACGTGAAACAGTTTTGAGGTGCAACTTGACACAGCTACCCCGTTTTTGAGTCAGAGGGAAATATTTGCTAATATATTCGGCTGGTGCGTGTGCTGGCTGATGAGAAAAGGGAAAAATGCCAACGCACCGTATGAGGTCATGGGAGAACAATGAGATTAGAATAAAAAGTAAAACTGTTTCCTGGCTGGAAAAAAAACCCATCAGGAATCCTTATGAAAAGTGTTTGAATATATTATCCATTTATGTCGAGTGACGAATACCGGCTAATATATTGCGATGTGTTGCTTGCCTTTTTAGGTCCAGTCAGTGTGGTGTTTTATGAAGGTTATCAGCACAATAACACTAGTTGTATTGTCCTGTGGTGGGTAATCAGTAAGAAGCAGATCTTTATCCCATTCTTGATGTAATTTTCGGGTCAGTTTGATGTAATTGAGTTGATTTTAAGTCCAAGATGTTAACTCTGTGATCTTGATCGCAAACAAGAGTTGCACGTGACTCTTCCCGCGTGAAACGGCATTCCCAAGCGCCGCGCGCGACGCACTCGCGGCGCCAGTTCCTGTTCGTGCGACCCTATTCGTGCTATGAATGTACCCACATGTTAAGCGTCTCTGACAGCCCGTGTGCTTTTTCATGTGAGATGCTGTCGGGCTGGAAGAGTCACATGATCGCTGTCGGTTAGCTGCCAAGAGTGAGAGGAAGTGGCAAGAGAGGCCTCGGAATGTGACAAAAGACGTGATGGAGGTTCAGCGTTAGAACGATGTTCCCCCGGCTCTCCGAGTCCAGGGAACATCTTCACATGAACCTCGTTCCATAAATTTTGGAAGGTTTTCTCGGAATGGTGCGAATGCAGAGGTTGCAAATAGCAACTTATCAGATGAAAATGACGGAAAGGTTCGAGAAGTGGAGAAGATGGTGTTACATTCCTACTTGACGTGTGTCTGGGAACGTTGGGTGTAACATGCAGGTGCTCAGTTCAGTGTGTTCATGTCGTCGGGAGCCGACGCAGTCTGACCAACATGTCGGAGCTTAAGGAATTATGATTTTTCCATCACTGCAGATTGACACTTAGGTGATCCGCCCAAATCATGAGACACATTTAGATTGAAAATGGAGAAAATTTATTGTTCCTACATGATGGCAGGCCTCCGCTCTCTAGGAATGTTTTGGCGCAGGCGCCTAAAACAACAAATGAGAGGAGAAAGAGTCCAGCAGAATATTTCCAGAAGGAAATTAAACACATTTGTTTATGTCTTTGACAGATAAAATGGCACAGAATGTATTACGTTTTGACAGAATGTCAGAAAACAAGACAATGCCTACAAATAAATGCAAATGAGTCGACACAGATGCGCTTCCAGTTGGTAAAATGAACCTCGACAAAATATCCGCCTGAACAGAAATGTGCAAAAAAAAAAGAGAGAGGGAGAGAGATGGCATGGGAAAAAGGGGAAACATTCTGATTGGTCACGTCGTGCACCCGAATATTCTTATGTGGATGTTTGTGAGTGTGCGCTGTGCCTGACGGGGTTTGTCAGCCACCAGTTTCCCACATAAATGACATGAATTCATAAAAATTCCCCCCCAAAAAAACAAAAAACAGACAACCCCGCTCAGTTTTGGAAGTAACTGCCAGTGACAGCCAAAGTGAGTCTCTGGGTCCCCTCGTCTCTTTTTTACATGTTGCCTCAAAACATCTGCACGCATCAGCGCGCAGAGCGTCCACCACCCCGACTCCGTCAAAGCTTACCTGAAGGGACAGCCTTAAGTGGGACCATCTGTTTACGACGTTTAATAACAGCGGCGGTGAGGAGCTGGACGCCCGTGTGTTGATTGACGCCATGCGAGGCGCAGCGACGCGATAAGATCTGGCGGGTTTTCGTACCGTTGGCCGACTCCCCGGGGTTCGTCTCTCTCCCGGCGCGTGTTTAGGTCTCCCCCCTTTTTCTTTTGACGTAAAAGAATAATTTTTTTTTTTAAGTGCCCTTCTGTGTTCTCCTCAGTACATCTTGTCCGGGTCAGACGACTTCAATCTCTACATGTGGAAAATCCCAAAGGATCCCGAAGCAGGTGAGTTATTCGGTCTGTCATATTTTCGCATCTGCACGCCATAAAGGAATAAGTGTAATTTAGTAACCCGGGTTCCCAACACGACAGATTACATGTCTTCTCCTGTCTCTCAGTGGAATATTTCCTTTGTTTTGTTTTATGTTTTTTTTGATTATTTTAAGTTTGCGCTGTGCAGGCTGTCACTCGCTTGTAGGTACAAGGTTATGGCGGCTCGTCATTCTGCAAGGTTAAATACTTCAGTGGCGTCTGAGCGGGAAAACAAACCTGATAGCAGTTGCTCGCTCGTATTTAAGCGCCTTCGCATTTCTCTGTTCTCCTCGGCGATGAGTCTAAGCCCAGATTGCGGTTCGCCCCGCGGTTCGTTTGGTCAAAATATGCACTCCAGACGTGAGTAGCTATCCAGTGTCCTCCATCAACAGCTGTCTCATGAAGAAAAAAAGAAAAAAAGAATTCCATTTTCACGTCAGATTGGAAAGTTGAGACAGAAAGAAGCTTCGGTCTGACCCACTAAGCATTACTGTGTCCCGCGTGTGCTTCAAGGAGGACCCGGCCGTGTGGTGAACGGGGCGTTCATGGTCCTGAAGGGTCACCGCTCCATCGTCAACCAGGTCCGCTTCAACCCTCACACCTACATGATCTGCTCGTCCGGCGTGGAGAAAGTCATCAAGGTGTGTGGAAGAATGACACTTGTGTGTTTTTCGATTAACCCGAGTCTTTATTTTTTTATGAGACTGGATCCAGGGACCCGCGGCGAGTTTCTGAGAGGAGAAACTGGATGGAAATGGTAAAAATTTGGCTCCGTATGTGCGCAGAGGTTCAGGCAGTAGACAGACGTGCCCTCGAGTGAGACATTGATCTCCAATAACGCCGACTGAGTAACCGACTGAGCTCTGACTTCCCTCTATGCATTGGGAATTAAATGAAGATAGACCCCAACCCCCCTCCATCATTGACGCTGGCCTGAAACAGATGAGGCAGTGTCTGAAACTGGGTCATGGGACGAGGGAAATGCCTACACACTTACAATATTTCTGAAAGTGGAGTCTGACCGTAACACGCTGCCTGGCCCTCTGAAGTCATAGTAGTTTGAGGGGGCATCAGATAACGAGGCCTCGAAGCTGGATATTACTGCTAAAACCTCCTCTGTGATTCCTCCAGCAGCCTGTTACGATCTGCAGATTCACCGGTTTCAATGTGTAATCGGTGTTTCATGGTGAATGGAGTCGCCGAGTTTGTGCGCCACTGACCGAGAAATGGCTGCAAATTCCATCATGTATCTTACTTAGGGAAGAACCTGCAGCCTACTTCAGCTTGGATTGATATTCTCTTGGTGGCCAGGCGGGGTGCTACCGCTCAAAACCCGCAGGATTTTGGGGAGGAGGGCGTAGCACGCGCTGCATCCCGGTACATGTGGGCAGCGGCGGCTGCAGGGCTGAACGCAGGAGCTCTCACTGAGGGATTTATTGCTCTAATCAACTAAATTTGACGTCAACACAGATCGAACATAAACATCACGGCTGTCGGATTTCCCCCTCTCAGCAACAGCGAGCGCAGCAACGCCACTCGGCAGCCGCCCGGGCGATAGCGGCTCCGTTTATTGTCCGCGAGCTGACCTTATGAACAAAAACCAGGCGGCATGTGAAGACTCGACTGAGTCACATATGCATCACAAATCAGTTAGCTGGCTGGTGCCCACAGAAACGGAGCGTGTTGATTTGTTGTGCTTTTACTCATCATCAGTAGTCATCTTCTCAAAGCTGGGGGTTTTTTTTGCGGCGCGGTTGGTGCAACGTTCTTTATTTTGTTGGATTTTCAGCTCGCTACGGTCAGAGTTATGCACGTTTATGTCACAGCTGTGCTTGCATGCTTAGCAATGCCGTGCAAAATTTAGAAGATTCTATCAGGTAAAAGGAAATCGACATCGTGCGATTTCTTAAAAGGGATGTAATCAGAACGCTGACATGCATGTTTGCAGAAGTTCATAAGGCCGTTCGACAGGAGGGAAGCTGTTCACATTCAGCTTTAGAGGACGATACCTTCGTTTTTGTAACATCAGATCTCTATTTTGTGGGAGGTGATGCAGGTCCAGGTGCTCTGTGAAACTCACCACAATCCACCTTCTCCTCCCTGACCTTTTTTCCCCCCCTCCTGCCTCCTGAAATCCTCATTCTTCTCCCTCCATCGCCCGTCCCGGCTCTCAGGTGTGGAGTCCCTACCAGCAGCCCGACAGCCTGGGCGACCTGGAGGGCCGCGTGGAGGACAAATCGCGCAGCCTCTACACGCACGAGGAGTACATCAGCCTGGTGCTCAACAGCGGCAGCGGCCTGTCCCACGACTACGTCAGCCAGTCCATCCAGGAGGACCCCCGCATGATGGCCTTCTTCGACTCGCTTGTGCGCCGAGAGATCGAGGGCTGGAGCTCGGACTCCGACAGCGACCTGAGCGAGGAGGCCATCATGCAGCTGCATGCCCGCGGGCGCCGCTCCACCCGGGCCACCCCGACAGCCCCCGCCACCGCCTCCGCGGTGGGTCACCACAGCGACTCCGATCACTCGTCCTCTTCCTCCCTGGCTGGACCCGAAGCCTCGGGAGGCGACGAGCAAGCCGGAGCGGACGGGGAGGAGCGGCCCCGGAGGCGAAGCAGGCATCAGAGGCACCAGTCGGGCTTCCTTGTGAACGAGGACTCGGACTCCAGCGAGTTCTGGCTGGACCCCATGCCCCGGCCTCGCTCCCCGAGCCCCCGGGACAACTCCACTCTGTCCAGCCCCACCTCTTCCCCTTCGCTTCCAGCCGGAGCGTCCAGCTCCTCCACGTCCACCTCGAGCTCCAGCAGCGACGACGAGGAGCGCCGCAGCGCGGTGAGGCGGCGCAACGTGATGAGGCGGCGACGCATGCACGTGGTCTCCCGAGCCGGGGAGCGACCCGAGTCCGTGCAGGCTCTGTTCTCCGCCATCGATTCCTGCAGCTACCCATCCATCTCAATCGATGACCTGTCTTCCTCATCGTCCGGCGTGGAACAAAACTCCCTTCAAATTCGGGATTGCACTAACAGCGCCAGAGATGAGGACAAATGTCTGAGCCCGTCGGACTTCGTGTGCCCGAGCCCGGTAATGTCCCCCGAGAGCCAGGAGAACGAGGAAGCGTGTGACAGGACTGAGCTGGAAAGACACCCGGCTGCGTCGCCGGAGGAACGCAGGACTGAGGGCAGGGCTGCGGCAGAGCCGGCGTTAGAGAGCTGCGATAGCGGAGAGGCGTGCAGCAGCTCGGCGGCGGCGGCGGCGGCAGACAGAAACGGCCAGAGCCGGCGAAGCCCCGGGGTGAACGGGAAGCACCGGAGCGTGGCGCCGGGACACACCGGCGAGGGCGCCCATGTCCCCTCGGAGCCGGAGGAAGAAACCGGCGTCGCACCCGAGGAGGCTCAGAGGGAAGGGCTGTCCTCTCAGAACGGCCCGGCTCAGAGCGCTCTGAAGCGGACTCACGTGGGGTCGGACGAGGGCGACTCGAGCCCCTCGCCCTCGGAAAAGAAGCTAAAAACATAACAATCTTTCAAACCTGGAAGGAAATCATTTTGTTAAAAACAAACAATCAAACAAACAAAAAAAACAAAGACTTAATTTAGGAGGTGGGTTTTTCTATGGGTTTTTACAACTCAGCTTTTTCAGTTTTTCGTCTTTTCACGCGACACGTGTGGGACTCGCGTTGCCTCGGAGCATCGTGGACCTAAAAAAAAAAAAACACAAAACAAAAAAACAAAAAAAACCAAGAAGAAAACAGAACCGAAAAAAAAAGGAAAGTGTGATTGATTTTGATTTCAGAACAAAAGAACTGGACTGCGTCATCGTTTGTTGCGATCAAACCGCAGATGACATTAATAGATGGGAAATAGAAAACATAAGCTAATAAATATTGTTGATAACAAAGGTATTTTACGTGAGGCTAGGCATTTATTTTCCTGCAGCGTCGGTGTGTTTGTCTTCACGCGTCACAGAAACCTCCACCCTGGATTTGGAGAGCCTCCAACCAAAACAAACAAAACAACAAAAAGAAAAAGGACTAATGGAGGATAAAAGTTTTGCAGCAACTTTCTGGTTTCTCGTTTCATGCCGAGCATGAGTCTCGATTGGCTTTATTTTCTTTTTTTTCTTTTTTTTTTGGGCGACTCTCAGCTGAGACTGGTTCGGGGTGCTTGAAGAATTAACCGCGTCTCCATGGAAAAACCTTTTTAAAGAGCACCATTTTGTCCAAGCCTCCGCATCCGCAGTGTCGCTATCAGTGCTTCTACCGATTGTTTTTGTCTCATTATCCAGCCCCTGGGTGCCATTACAAGCCAGACATTTTATTTCTTTTCAATTAAAGAATAATTTGTTCTCCAGTGATAAATGCTTTAGCTTCTTCCTCGGGCTTGAATCACAAATGTGGTTTACTTGCTCCCCGACACGTCTGTCTGAAATAATGGAAACAAGTTATTTTATAGTAGATTTGGAATCCCGCACTACTAGCCGCTGACCAAGTTGCCACGGCAACGCAGCCTCATTCTCACCCCCCCCCCCCCCCCCCCCCCCCCCCCCCCCCCCCCCGAAAAAAAAAACCCCCCC
>CAAKHG010042819.1:0-25276 GCA_901007715.1 Dactylopterus volitans | reverse complement strand
GTGCCGGGTCGCCAGAGGACTGAACGTCTGTGTGTGCGTCTCGCTCCCCCCTGCAGGTGAACTCGGTGAACTGCAACACCAGCTGGAAGATCAACTTGTTCATGATGTACAGCGACCACAGGGAGGAAGTCCTCAAAGGCGTGAGTGACACCGGCGCAAAGCTGCGACGGCGCCAGGCCGCAGAGCAGAAATAGACCAGAGGGGAAGAAATGTTGTCGCACGCTGAAAGAAAACCACCGGCAACTTTTGCTGAAATTTCTTGCTTTTTGTTTCCATCGTTTGAGCCTCGCAACAGTCGGGGACATTGTCTTTGACAGTTTTCCGGAAAATGTGTGTTTCATTTGGCTGGAAACTTGACCTTTCTCTCTCTCTCTCTCTCCCCCTGCCCCTGTCTCTCTCTCGCTGCCTCTCTCGCTGTCTCTCTCTCTCTCTTTCAGGGCGATGTGGTGCGCTTGTTTCACGCCGAGCAGGAAAAGTTCCTGACCTGCGACGAGTACAAGAGCAAACTCCACGTTTTCCTCCGGACGACTCTGAGACAGTCCGCGACGTCTGCGACCAGCTCCAACGCCCTGTGGGAGGTGGAGGTACAACACACTTTTTCGACGCCAAGGCCGCCATCGGCGTGCTGGCACCCTCGTCTGAGTGTAAACCCAGTTTTAACTTTGACCGGGTTAAAACCCCAGTTTAACCCCAAGGGCCAATCAGAACTCTTTGCTGCCCTGAAATAGCCTCACTGAGATCTGACACCCAGATGGGTCCTCACACACACACACACACACACACGCACAATGGCGCGTTCTAACGACCGTTCTGCGTGTTGGTTGGTTCTCGCAGGTTGTCCATCACGACCCGTGTCGAGGTGGCGCGGGACACTGGAACAGCCTCTACCGCTTCAAACACTTGGCCACTGGCAACTACCTGGCAGCCGAGGTAACCATGGCAACACTGGATGGGTTTACAGCGGAAGGGGTTTTACATTTAAACAGGAAGTGACAGGTTTAAAGGAATCTGCTAGGGTTTTTTTTAATTTGCTATGGGGGTTTTTTTTTTAGTAAATCTAAAGCTTTTTTTTTTGATGAAAGGCAATTTTCCACCACTTGTGACCCCTGAAGCAGGAAACCAAATCTAAACTAAACATCTTGTTCTCATTGGACAGAAGATGATTTTTGTGAAGTAATGGGAGACAAAATGGTGTTGGCTTTGCATGTTTGTTATGCATCGCATATTTTTATAAAGGTGATTAATGAATGTATTTAACACAGAATTAGCTTTTGGATGGCGGGATGATTTAAAAGACTCTTGATCTCTCTGCTTTATTAAAAGTTGAAACTTATTTCCTGGTTGCGTCGCTGATTTCTCTTTTCTCTGAATACTTAATATTAAAGCCCAAACAAACTGGAACAAAGAATGCAAGAAATCCTTAGTATTCTCACGGTAGAATAACTGCTCGGGACTAACCCCTTGTCGTCGTCGTCGTTGTTGTCGTTGTAGGAGAACCCCGGCTACAAAGGAGACAATGCTGAGCTCTCGTCTTCGGTGAGTCCCAGCAGTGATTTTTTTCAAGATCATATGAGGAAAAGTTTTCTGCCATCCAGTTGAATGCACATTTATGTCACTGCATGTCACACCTATGCACCGAGTAATCTAATCAGGTGCTTAGTATCCCGAATGCCAGTGATCGTCTTCAAGTTTGGCAACAGGGCACTGTTTGGTTTGCACTGATTACCGGTACGTCTGATCAAGTTGTTTTTGTCTCACGTTGTAATTTAGCAAGTACACAGAAGAGCCACACTCATGCCGTATTACAAATGAAATGATTAGATATAGAGGTTTCCTGCTGTTTGCTGTCGTCGGCCATCTTTCCCGCGCCACATCCAGAAGCTGTTTGCCAAACTTTGGGCTGAGCTTCTGAGTCGAAGCTCAGGCTCTCATCGAAGAAAATGAAGTCTCTCCCGAGTGGAAAGGCTGTGGTTTATCCGTTGGCATTGTAGCATGGAAACCTCTCTTTGTGACACAGTTATATTCTTTATATCCCTGACCCCCCTGTAGATGGATGGTAGTCGTAGCAACAAGCGCTCCCATGGCGAGAGGATCAAGTACAAGCTGGTAGCGGTGCCTCACGGGAACGACATCGCCTCGCTGTTTGAGCTGGACCCGACCACGCTGCAGAAGACCGACTCCTTCGTGCCACGGTGGGACCGCCATGCTCGCTCTCCATGCTAACGCGGTGCCTGTCACTTTAATGTGAAAGGAAAGTAGAAGTTTTGAGCACGCAAAACTTTACCTGGCCGAAGGTAGAATACGTTTTAACTGCAGTGGGTCATCATGTCAACCCAACATCATGTACTTTACAAATATTTGCTCCTGCTCCTACGAGATGTCACCAGAATGCCCCGCGCCGTGCACAGCACGGGCTGCCTGACGCGAACGCCGCCCTTCTGTTGCAGGAACTCCTACGTGCGCCTCAGACACCTGTGCACCAACACCTGGATCCAGAGCACCAACGTCCCCATCGACATAGACGAGGAGCGACCCATCCGGCTCATGGTTGGTCTCCTGTCTCGCACCCATACGCTGAGCAGCACGCGCGAGTAAGAACACACGCGGTGTTTGTAAGCTCCACAACGGCCTCCCAGGATGTGCCCGATACGAGCAGAGAGGGCGGGATACAAAGAAGGAAGGGACACGGGAAAGGAAGGGGAGGAGATAAAGACAGGAGACAGGAGGGAAGGAGGTGAAGATGGAAAGGGTAGAAGAATTTAAGGGGAGAAGGAACTAAGAGAAGGCCGTTTCTGTAATGAGCTTTGCCTTCACCTCTCTCACAGTTTACATTCATCTGATCCTCTTCACTGATGCTACCTGACGTTTCCACTGAGTAAAATGAACTCCAGAGTCCCATCAATGGAAAATGTTGCGGGTGTTTTGTTTTTTTTTCTCGCATCTAAATGCACCCGGACAGATTTCGTCTCACGCGGTTTCAAATATAAAGTGTACGTTTGTTTGGCCCGGTCGATCACAAACATGTGCCTGCGCAGAACGTGTGTGGAGCGCGTATGAACCTCCGGGTCTCCCGCCGCAGTTAGGTACGTGCCCCACGAAAGAGGACAAGGAGGCGTTCGCCATCGTCTCGGTCCCGGTGATGGAGATCAGGGATCTGGACTTTGCCAACGACGCCAGCGCCATGCTGAGCACGGTGGTGGACCAGTTCAACCAGGGCTTCATCAGCCAGAACGACCGGCGGTAGGACTGCGCGCGCGCGTGTGTGTGGGTGTGTGTGTGTATGAGAGAGACAGACCGTGTGTTCATGGCTTTCTTTCCTTGTGTGATATCTGCTTGCTGAGTCTCCCTCAAAAGGGAGTTTGAGGATAATCAGAGTCTATTGGTGTGTTTTTCTGCTGTAATTTGACATCTGGAGATCTGAGCAGTTTCATTCATTCTGGATCATAGGCTGCATATAATCTAGAAAACGTGCGTCCACTTTCTCTGGCTGCACAAAAATGAAAGCAGAACGTTCCAGATATGGAAACCGACATGTTGTGTAACCCTAACCCGGAAATGGAGCCGCGAGTGAGACTTTAACCACAAGTGACCACAGAAGCTCTTTCGACTGTCTTGTGTAATAGTCCCAAAAAGGAGTCTGACACTTTTTTAGCATTGCATAACTCATAAGAAATGAACTAATAAGAAAAATGAACACCTGAGGAAACATCAGCGTATCAAAATGACAAAAAGCGTCTTTGGGAAAAATTTACGTTAGAGGGATGAAACTTACAATCGCGTCAAACCCCAGAATCAAGTGAAACCTCATCAGGCTGCCGTGCAATATTGATTTTAAAGTTGCTTTTCGCTGATGTTTTTGCTCGGCAGCTTTGCCATTAAGCTGCTGGAGGACGTGGTTTTCTTCGTGGCCGACGTCATAAACAGCGGCCAGCAGGTGCTGGACGTCACCATGACCAAAGCTAACAGAGAGCGGCAGAAGCTGATGAGAGAGCAGAACATCCTCAAACAGGTCTGAGCTGACAGTTTTTTTTTCTCAAGAATTAAAAAAAAAAAAAAAACCAAAAAAGCAAAGACGGGACATTCTATTTCACCCAGCCATGACATTAATTCCAGCTATCGGTCGCCTGTTTGTGTGTGTTCAGATCTTTGGCATCCTGAAGGCTCCCTTTAAGGACCGAGCAGGGGGAGAGGGGCCTCTTCTGCGTCTGGAGGAGCTGGCCGATCAGAAAAACTCCCCCTACCAGTACATGTTCAGACTCTGCTACAGGGTCTTGCGACACTCACAGGAGGACTATCGCAAGAACCAGGTGAGGAAGTGGACGACAACGGGAAGGACCCACCTGCAATCAGATTCCCTCCTACATCATGGTGTCCCTCAGGGTTCCACACCAGGCCCGCTACATTATCCACTGATGCAAATAGTAGCAATTCCGCATGCTCGTTGTTTTCTACTTTTGTGTCATGGGTGTCGTTGCGTGCTCACAGTGCACCCAGAAAGTGATGGGACGCTGCCCCTTCGGGAGGCCTCTAGAAGATGTGCAATTGAGAGATGGGGTAGAGAGGTCGGTAGGTGGGGCTTAAATAGACGGCAGCCAAGAGCAGCTGGGCTTCTTTTTTTTGGTTGTGCAAGAAATTTCACCTCTTTTTCAGTTGTAGTGGAGTGACGGGGAGTCCCAGGTGTTAAACTCAACAACTGCCAGGTGACCTGAGAGGCGATACGTAGGCGTTTTTAGAATCATAGTTGTGAGTGCAAGAGGTCTTTGGCTTGCTGTGTTTGGCGTGTTTGTCTTGACTGGTTCTGCTCGGGCACTTTGACTGAAGCCTGGATAGCTCAGTCGGTAGAGCATCAGACTTTTAATCTGAGGGTCCAGGGTTCAAGTCCCTGTTCAGGCGGTATGTTTAAGTTTCTTCTAGATTACAGGTGCTTCATGGGTTAACTCTAAACATTTGGTTTGGTACTAAACAGATTCACATCTTCTAATAGATTCAGCCCATTTAACACAAAACTGAGGCTTAATCTGATTTACTCACTTACCCTCTAACACAAATCTGACTTTGTCAAAGAAAGCACACTCTTAATGTCAGTGCTTTGGGAGTCATGGCCAGTATCTTCCTATCTATGATACCATCTGCCCAGGGCCTGGATAGCTCAGTCGGTAGAGCATCAGACTTTTAATCTGAGGGTCCAGGGTTCAAGTCCCTGTTCAGGCGAAAGCTTATATGTACAGTTCCCAAAAACAACTGGAATAATGCAACTTCATATCTTGCCTGTTGTTTGGTCAGTTATGAGTGTAAGAGGTGTTTGACTTGACTGGTTTTGACATGAAATTTAATGCTGCAACGTTCATGCTACAGAACAACTAGCTGCAGGAGATGATGATGTTGTTGTCAGCTCTAATATAGATTCTTGACGCGCTCTCTTAAAGAGCTCCCATCACTGTTCAGGATGACTATTAGAGATACGGCCGTGATGCACTCCAAGAATCAGATCACACAGAGCCTGGATAGCTCAGTCGGTAGAGCATCAGACTTTTAATCTGAGGGTCCAGGGTTCAAGTCCCTGTTCAGGCGGTATGTTTAAATTTCTTGTAGATTACAGGTGCTTCATGGGGTAACTCTAAACATTTGGTTTGGTACTAAACAGATTCACATCTTCCCATGCAAGCAGCGCCTCTGACACTTCTAATGGCAGTGTTTAGGATGAGCTTTGGAAGTCATGGCCAGTATGTCCCTATCTAGGGCACTGTCTGCTCAGGGCCTGGATAGCTCAGTCGGTAGAGCATCAGACTTTTAATCTGAGGGTCCAGGGTTCAAGTCCCTGTTCAGGCGGTATGTTTAAGTTTCTTCTAGATTACAGGTGCTTCATGGGTTAACCCTGAGCACAAGGTTTGGTTTGGTACTGAAGCAGATTCACATCTTCTAATAGATTCAGCCCATTTAACACAAAACTGACACTTAATCTGATTTACTCACTTACCCTCTAACACAAATCTGACTTTGTCAAAGAAAGCACACTCTTAATGTAAGTGCTTTGGGAGTCATGGCCAGTATCTCCCTATCTATGATACTGCCTTCCCAGGGCCTGGATAGCTCAGTCGGTAGAGCATCAGACTTTTAATCTGAGGGTCCAGGGTTCAAGTCCCTGTTCAGGCAGTATGTTTAAATTTCTTCTAGATTACAGGTCTAACTTTGTCAAAGAAAACACTTTTCCAGTGTTTAGGATGAGTTCTGGGAGTCATGGCCAGTATCTGCCTATCTAGGATGTTGACTGTTCAGGGCCTGGATAGCTCAGTCGGTAGAGCATCAGACTTTTAATCTGAGGGTCCAGGGTTCAAGTCCCTGTTCAGGCGAAATCTTATGTGCAGTTCCCAAAGAGCAACTGGAAGCGCAACTGGAATAATTTGGCAAGTCAGGGCTTTATATCTTGCTGTCCAGAGTCAACTTTAAATGCTGTGGACGGATATGGCGTGGGAATGATGATTGCGACTTTGCCAAAAAGCTCCAAGGCGGACGTAAACGTCACCGTGCCTCCTTTTAACCCCGCCCCCAGGAGCACATAGCGAAGCAGTTCGGTGTGATGCAGAGTCAGATTGGCTACGACATCCTGGCGGAGGACACCATCACCGCGCTGCTGCACAACAACCGCAAACTGCTGGAGAAACACATCACCAAGACGGAGGTGGAGACCTTCGTCAGCCTGGTCCGCAAGAACCGAGAGCCCCGGTAACCGGAGAGGGGAGGGGGAGGTCGGGCTAGGGGGCAGAGACAGGAGAGTCTGGGACTAGCGATTTTCGGTGTGTGTGTGTGTGTGTTTACAGGTTTCTGGACTACTTGTCAGACCTGTGTGTGTCCAACAACGTGGCGATCCCCGTCACCCAGGAGCTCATCTGCAAATGTGTGCTGGACCCCAAAAACCAGGACATCCTCATCAAGACAGAGTAAGAACCGCGGGACAGCCCCCCCCCCCATCCCTCCTTTAGTTCAAGCGCCCGTAAAAGCTGTGGGACAGACCAGCCTCCGTGGGTGGTTCATATGTGTGTGGTCTAGTCTATGTACTGTAAGCTCGAGGAACAGGGTTGAACATTTCATGAAGACCAATAGCAAATGAAAGGTTGATTGAGGTAGAGGAGTAGGAAGTTACATCATGACCACGGATATTTCCAGTACTGTGCTTTTATTTTGAAGTTTTTCTTTTTTCTCGATAGAGTCTGAGCAGCGGCACTATTTTTTTTTAGCAATTTCACAGTGTTTTGCTGTTGTTTAATTGGCACTTTCAATGTCAACAATTTTAATATCTGCTTTGGTGTCCAGACGGCGAGTTCCCAAAGAGGCGCCCCCTGGTGGAGAGTACATGGCGATGGATGACTATGGAGACGAGGACGAGGTAGATCTGCCCGACTCTTGACCCGTTAATCAATATCGCAGTTGCTGACAGATTTGAAGAGTGCAACATTCAGCATTCACACACTAAATGTTCCAAGAGGTGGAATCTTTATGGGGTTTTTTTTTGTCTGTCACTTACTGGAGGTGTGGCTCGTGTGGACCGACAAGACCAACGAGAAACAGGAGAAGAGCATCAGACAGCTGGCTCAAGAGGCCAGGCAAGGAAACGCCCACGATGAGAACGTCCTCACCTACTACAGGTAGATACAGAGATGCTTCGAGTTAATGGATGCCTGATCCGTGATCTCGCTCCCTCGCCGCCCCTTGTCTGTAATTAGCTGCAGTAACCCAACAAATCCTCCTCAGGTACCAGTTGAAGCTCTTCGCCCGGATGTGTCTGGACCGCCAGTATCTAGCCATAGACGAGATCTCCAAGCAGCTGGATGTGGAGCTCATTTTCCTGTGCATGATGGACGAGACGCTGCCCTTTGACCTCCGGGCGTCCTTCTGTCGCCTGATGCTCCACGCCCACGTGGACCGGGACCCCCAGGAGCTGGTGACGCCCGTCAAGTTTGCCCGCCTCTGGACCGAGATCCCCACCTCTATCACAATCAAAGAGTTGGTAGACTTTAGTATTCTTTTAATGTTTCTAAGAGAAGTAATAGCTATAGGTGAATGTTTGTGCACATTTTTGTTCCACATACATCTGATATGAGACACCTGTAACCTCAAACAATATACTGCCTGAACAGGGACTTGAACCCTGGACCCTCAGATTAAAAGTCTGATGCTCTACCGACTGAGCTATCCAGGCTTCGGTCAAAGTATCTGAGCAAAACCAGTCAAGTCAAACACCTCTCACACTCACAACTACAGCCAAACAACAGGCAAGATATGATGCTCTACCGACTGAGCTATCCAGGCCCTGGAGAGTCAATGTAATAGATAGGGACATAGTGGCCATGACTCCCAAAGGACTGACATTAAGAGTGTGTTTTCTTTGACAAAGTCAGATTTGTGTTAGAGGGTAAGTGAGTAAATCAGATTAAGTGTCAGTTTTATGTTAAATGGGCTGAAGCCATTAGAAGATTTAAATCTGCTTCAGTAGCAAACCAAACCTCATGTTGAGGGCTAACCCATGAAGCACCTGTAATCTAGAAGAAACTTAAACATACCGCCTGAACAGGGACTTGAACCCTGGACCCTCAGATTAAAAGTCTGATGCTCTACCGACTGAGCTATCCAGGCCCTGAGCCGACAGTGTCCTAGATAGGGACATACTGGCCATGACTTCCAAAGCTCATCGTAAATACTGTCATTAGAAGTGTCAGAGGCGCTGCTTGGATGGGAAGATGTGAATCTGTTTAGTACCAAACCAAATGTTTAGAGTTACCCCATGAAGCACCTGTAATCTAGAAGAAATTTAAAACATACCGCCTGAACAGGGACTTGAACCCTGGACCCTCAGATTAAAAGTCTGATGCTCTACCGACTGAGCTATCCAGGCTCTGTGTGATCTGATTCTTGGAGTGCATCACGGCCGTATCTCTAATAGTCATCCTGAACAGTGATGGGAGCTCTTTAAGAGAGCGCGTCAAGAATCTATATTAGAGCTGACAACAACATCATCATCTCCTGCAGCTAGTTGTTCTGTAGCATGAACGTTGCAGCATTAAACTTCATGTCAAACCTGGCAACTGCAGCAGGTATTTCAAGTTCCTCTAACACAACAAGTGAATGTTCTACCTACCAGACTTCATTTAAAGAAGATATCGCCTGAACAGGGACTTGAACCCTGGACCCTCAGATTAAAAGTCTGATGCTCTACCGACTGAGCTATCCAGGCTCTGCCCTGGCAGCTCCATGGCAGCTCCATGGAGCAGATCCTGACCCTGCCTCCAATACGTGTTCTGAATGGTTTATTCTATGACATAAAGTCCTCATGGGCTGTGTGAGAGCTTTGACACAATGCTAAAAAACAAAAAGCAAAGTGCTCCATTGCAGTGCTCATATCCCGGTGTAGGTCAAACACTTCTCATCTCAGGTCGACAGTTCTGACCTCACCTTGCTCCGATGTGTGTGTCCCCCAGCTACGACTCCAACATGGACGACAGCAGGGACAACAAAAAGAACCGCTTCTCCAACACCATGGTGTTCATGGAGGAGTATCTCAACAACGTGCTGAACGACGAGCTGCCGTTCCACAACGAGGAGAAGAACAAGCTCACCTACGAGGTCCGACGCCGGTTTCTCCCTCTCGCCCCCCCCAGCCCCCTACCCTCCCGCCGCCGGTCCTCCCCATCTTCTCTTGTGATCACGCGCGCCACTGTCATCTCCTCAGGTGGTGAGTTTGGCCCGGCACCTCATCTACTTCGGCTTCTACAGTTTCTTTGAGCTGCTCAGACTCACCAGAACGCTGCTGGGCATCATCGACTGCAGGCCGAACCCTGTGCACGCGGGACTCATGTTCCACGACGATGGATCAGGTAGATCAAGTTCCATTTCCCAGTGGTTCTTCAGCTTTTAAAAAACAGCTGAACTTTAACAGGAAACTTTCGCAGTGTTCTCACTTCATCTATGTTCAATGTCACTACGGTTTATTTCAGTTATTCCCCAATCTCTTTAAATATCCTGTTTTAATTTACTGTTTCTTAAGTCGTTTTCATGTTCTGTATCACTCATTAGATAATATTAGTACTCGTAGTAGTAGTGATAGCAGTATTATAATAGTAGATTGAAAAGGAAAACAAGCAAGAGCTGCAGTAAACTGTCAAACTCCAAGTGGCTGTGAAATGAAAAAATAATGACTTTGTTCAGTCAGCTTTCTTTCGTCAGGGCTCTTATTTTGAAATGTCGTTGGGCAACGAAGCAGACCGTCGCCGCGTCCTTGTGTGTCTGCAGGGAAGAATGTGAAGCGCTCCATACATGGGATGGGCCAGATGATGTCCACCATGGTCCTCAACAGGAAGCAGTCCATCTTTGGCGGGCCGGGAGCCCGGGGGGCGGGGCTTGTGCTTGACGGGCAGAGGGGCGGTAAAGATAGTATCGACAAGATGGACCTGACAGTCATGGACACCAAGCTGAAGATACTGGAAATATTACAAGTAATATTCTATTCTATTCTATTCTATTCTATTCTATTCTATTCTATTCTATTCTATTCTATTCTATTCTATTCTATTCTATTATATTCTATTATATTATATTATATTATTATCACAGATGCATTCATTTTGATGTAAAATCATAAATGTGCATTGACATGAATTTAACAGTGTGTCCAGAGCGTCCTCCATTAAACCCCATTAAGAGAGAGGCTACTTTCAAGCAAGCTTAGAAATTACCTAATTTTAATGTGGAAAAAGTAAATTAAAGCCCCAAACTGTCATCCCCAGTTCATCCTGAACGTTCGTCTGGACTACCGCCTCTCCTTCCTGCTGTCGGTCTTCAAGAAGGAGTTTGTGGATGTCTACCCCATGGCTGACGCCGATGCCACCACAAACATGGAGCATGCAGGTGTGAACACGACACACGTTACATTTTGAACTTTTTTGTTGTCCTTCAAAGGAGCCTAGATTGTTGTGTGTTGTTGATTGTGTTCACAATGGTCAGATGTTGTTCTAGGAAGTCACTCGATTCACGCCCGAATAAGCCTGGAGGTTTTAAGTTTAAGCGCCCACCAGGTCATGAGAATGAAATAAAATTGTTTTTTATCTGAGCGTGCACCCTGCAACTTTGGTGAAGTTCAACCAGATCACTCAGTCACCATAGAAATAAGCTACAGAATTTGCTGTTTTCTAGTACAGATATGCAGTGTAAATATATTTATCATGCGTTGAAAATCAGATGCTGGACGGAATACATGAGATCAACATCGCTTGAGTGTGTGTTCTTGAATAAACTCGAACTGTCCCTCCTCAGCCACCATCAACCTCCAACACATCGGCGAGCAGGCAGAGGCCATGTTTGGAGTCGGGTAAGTACTAATAATCCCACAGGTGGAGGGAGGACTTCAGGGAAAGTGTGAAGCTACTGGAGTCATAGTTTGACATCTCAGATGTATTGAAGTACAGGAAGTAAAAGCACGTTCTTGTAATGTTGACGATGCGATGATGATTAATTAAAAGGAAAACGCTAATGCTAATGCTAATATGGCGGCACACTAGCTCATCATTTCCACATGCTTGAACTTTGCTTCGTATTCAGATTTTTGGTTCAAAGTACAGATACCACACGATGTGAGAGATTTGTACGTGTGTGTGTGTGTGACAGGAAAGGAAACAGCATCCTGGAGGTGGATGACGAGGGCGGGCGCATGTTCCTGCGGGTGCTGATTCACCTCACGATGCACGACTACCCTCCCCTGGTGTCCGGAGCCCTGCAGCTGCTTTTCAGACACTTCAGCCAGAGACAGGAAGTGCTGCACACCTTCAAGCAGGTACACACACGCACACACACATCGTAGCAGCTATTTGCACGTCTGTATATCAGCGGTATCTGGGATGGGGAGGGGGGGGGGGTGCAGGAGGAATCCGCGTGCATGAACAAAAGGGGCACGCTTGTGTTGAAACCTGCAGGTCCAGCTGCTGATCTCGGCCCAGGACGTGGAGAACTACAAGCTGATCAAGGCGGATCTGGACCGTCTGCGGACGCTGGTGGAGAAGTCGGAGCTGTGGGTGGAGAAGAAGAGCACGGGGGGAGGAGAGGGGAAGAAGGAGAAGAAAGACAAGAAGGAGAAAGGAGAGGTGAAAGGCAGAGCCATTCCTCCGCTATTGTCGTACGAGAAAAAGGAAATCAGATCAGGGTTTTTTTTTTGGGTTCCCATGGCGATGGGAAAAGCTTCTAAAGAAAGGAGCTGAAGATTTTGGATTTGACAAACTAGAAGTATCATCTGAAATATTCTCTTTATTATTTGACATCATTATAGTAGCCCTTTTTTTTATTTCTAGTTTTTTCGCAACATTTTGTTTGTTTTTTTTTAGACATTTTAGACATTTTTAACGCACTAAGTCTAAAATGCAAATTAAAAAAAAGGTGGAAAAAGGACACGAGATCAGTGAGGAGAGACGAGTGAGAAATGAGACGGGGGGAAGGGCAGCTCATAGCTTCACGTTGATGCCGAGAGCTCAAGTTCACGTTGAATCTTCGCGATTAACATCTGACCCCCGACAGACTTTCATTCCTCTTTTCTGTAGCTGAAGGGCTTGTGCGACTAGACAGCTAGCTGGCCGGCTAGCTAGCTAGCAAAACTAACAAACCAAATAGCTAGCGAACAAACTCGATATATAGCTAACCAGCTTGCTAACTGACTAACCAACAAAATCGCCTGCTCACGACCAAGCTAACAACGTTCAAAGGCTATAGCCGACTAACACACTAAGTAGCTAGCGGGTAAATAAGTTGCCGAGTTAACTAGCTTCAAACCACCACTAACTCAAGCACTTGTCAAGAGAACAACTTGATAGCGAAACTAAAGCGCTTCCTGGGTGTTTTTTTTTTTTGAAGCGACGCTGTTGGTGTGGGGCTTGCTGGTGTTTTGACTGGCAAAGGTGGAACTACCTGGGGTTTTCGATTTGGCTTGAGACTGCATGTCACACCTTCCCCTCTCTTTTGATTCGCCTCTTTCCGTTCCGTTGTGTGTTCGGTAGCGCGCCCAGTCGGGTCGCGGCTCTCCCCTGGTAATCAACCTTTTTTTTTTTTTTGTTAGTTTTGGAGATTTTTCAAGAATAAGTAAGATTTTTTTCATTCTCTGTCATACATGTCACCACTTTTTGGGACTTTCATATACCTATTTTTCCATGGATGGTGCCACAGTTCGGCACAGTGGAAGCTCACGTCTCCGTTCCTGAATGGACGCACCAAGTTGTGACTGGTCAGTCAGTCCTTCAACCGGCTAAACGGAGAGAGGACAGTATTTTTAGATGTTTTTTTAAAATTTAATTAAATAACAAGAACAGTAGTTCAGGCCTGCAGAACGCCTTTTCTCCACGGTCAAATCAACACTGGAGACGAATACCGTCATTGGAGCTAGTCTCAGCTCAGATGGTTCCGCGTGGGGCCGCTCGGGAATGTCCGCGAGTTGAGCTGTGCAAGGCGCCGGGTTCGCCTCGTGGAACCATCCCTGCCGAAACCCCGAGCGGTGCCCAGGCTGCAGCTTTTATTCGACTTTAAATAAAGACAGGAAACAGCCGGAGAGGGAGGTATGAGGTGCACGCGGCGTTGTCGCGTGAGGGTCGAAGGCCCCCCCCCGCTTGACAGCTGTGAAGGTTCCCTGCTCACTGAACAATCTTTTATCTGCTAGAAGGCACGTGACAATGTTGTAGCCGCACGCTGAGAGACCTGCGTTCGCTTTCTTATCGTCTGCATCCTGCAGGGGGCATTAGAGGACACAACACCCAAGAAGGACAAACTGGAGAAGAGCAACGAGAACTACCAGAATGTTAAAGAGGTTGGGAAAACTCGTCTGTCTGTGTCGATTTTGAGTGTTTTGGCGTCTGAGAGTGTGCCGCTGTGGGGTTTCTCTGTCAATCACTCAGTTTTATGGAGGGGTGGGGGGGTTTGACCTTCTCTGTATATTCGTGCTCTTGTCTTTCTCTCCTCAGCTATGGTGGCTTCCGCTGCTCGGGATGTTTACTGATCCCAAATATTCAGCCTGGATAAGCATCAGTTAAATGCTAAAAAAAAAAAAATGTAGCTGGAGGACGTTTTCATGAACTAACTGGGACACTTGCGAAGGCGACGTTCCAGGAACCCTTGGAGGGAATAATTTTATATTTTGGCACAAGTGTCCACTCGGGCCTACAGGATGACCTGATTATGATTTTAGGGTCAAAGGTCAAGGTCGCCTCGACTGTCATAAGTCACCATATGAGTTAGATATCAGGCAAATATATAATAAGATGAAATGATTAAGGGATGGCATTTTTAACCTGAATGTATTTGAGCACGATTCATTCAGAATTCATTCGAAATGAAGGTAAATTGCAGCTTGACTGGATGGAGGAGGAAGCAATATTTAAAGCAATATTTGCACGTGTGAGTTGCAAGAGTTTTGGATGGTGATTATTGGTCCTCCTGCAGGGATGGAAATCAAAATCTACGAAAAAAAGTACCACGACACCCATGTCCCATCCCACACACACTAGTGCTTCTCTCATCTCTGGAGTCCTTGATTTGAAAAAAATTTAATAAAATAAAAATCAAATGTTACATTCTCATCAGGAAAAATCACCCGAATCGAAGGTGTTTCAGCAGAATGGAATAATCTGAATGTGGCATGAATGCGTCGGTCGCTATGACGACGAAGACTCCCGCGCCCCCTGCGTCTTTTGTTATTGCGCCGATTAGCAGGAATTATGCATTTACACATTTTTTTGTTTTGTTTTGATAGTCATAAAATGTCGGCGTCAGGAACGTTAGCGTCATGTATCAGTGTGATTTAGCATTAATCACAAATGTATGAGTCATAACAGAAGCATGACTCCCATAGTTTCCCCCCTTCTCCCCGTCTGCACTTCATCCCTCTGTCCGTCCTCCCTGCTCCCCTAGATCCTTGAGAGGTTGAATAAAATGTGCAGCAGTGGAGTTTGGAAGAAGCAGCAGAGGTTATTGAAGAACATGGGCGCGCATAAAGTCATGCTGGACCTGCTGCAGGTGTCCTACGACCAGGTGAGACCTGCCGCCGCCAAATTAAAAGCATCATAGCCATCAAATTGAGAGTGTTTTAAACAGGTCATGTGGCTTATTGAAAAACTGGACTTTGTTCATGAAGAAAACTGAATTACTTATTTTTTTTGTATCATTTTAAAATCTACGGAAGAGGATTAGGGCCACTGAAGAAGAAAATATATAATTCTGAGGAAAAAAGGTCTTGATTCATCTCCACAAACATCTTACGGTCTCTAAACATTTTTTTTTCTCTGACGGCGTGTCTCTGCAGAACGATGTGAAGATGCAGGAGATCATCAGGTACACTCACCTATTCCTGCAGAGGTTCTGCATGGGGAACCAGGAGAACCAGACTCTCCTGCACAAGAACCTCCAGCTCTTCCTCAACCCTGGCGTACGCTGCTTTTATCACTCCACCGACTGAGAATGACGCACACATTATCGAGCCCAATCTTGAGTTTATCGGCCAAGGCCAAATAAGAGAAGTGAGAAGTTGTTTTATCGGCATTTCGCTGCACGCGGCCGCGGATCATCGAGAACTTCCTCCCTCACACAGCTGCTGGAGGCCGAGACGGTGCAGCACATCTTCAGCAACAACTACCAGCTGTGCAGCGAGATCTCCGAGAGCGTCCTGCAGCACTTCATCCACTGCCTGGCCACGCACGGCCGCCACGTCCAGTACCTCAACTTCCTCCACACCATCATCAAGGCCGAGGGCAAGTATGTGAAGAAGTGCCAGGACATGATCATGACGGAGGTGAGCGTTGGCCGCCGAGACGCGGGATGAAAACGCATTTTTAAAAAAAATAAAAGGTTCTCCTCCAGGCGACACAGTCACTTTCGTTCCCTCCGCAGTTGACGAACGCAGGCGAGGACGTGGTGGTCTTCTACAACGACAAGGCCTCCTTCAACATCATGCTGGACCTGATGGCGGAGAGCAGGGAGGGAGTCGGCGAGAGCAGCCCGCTCAGGTAGCCATGGCGATGGCCTGCCGTGATACGAACTTTTGATCCGGAGTAACATCGGCCGCATGTTTTTTGTGTGGGCCGACAGCCCCCCAGCCGGAGCGAGACGAGCCCCTTTTTCGAGCTGCGCGTATATTTCTGCTCCTCTATGAGAGTATTTTTGGCAATTGGAAAAACTTTTTGAAAACGCAAATAAAAAGCGGTTGACCAGAATATCTTTTAATGTACATAAAGGACATGTTTAATTACTTTTTAGTGTTATATATTTTTATTTTGGATTTTTGCAAAATACTTTAAATTCAACTTAATATGTAGGTTTCTTGCCAAATAAGCGTAATAAGAGTTTGTTATTGGTATTTTCCATCGCTGTGCTGTTCTGTATCACACTATAATGATTGTTTTGTATCTTTTGCACTCGTCGAACTGGTTTCCTCGCCAAGTTTTCGCTCTTCTACGTTTCTCCTCATCACCCCGACGCCCCAGCGGACCGCTCTCTTCACCCAGCCGCATGTTGATTGGCTGATTGCTCGGTCACTCGTGTGGTGGTCATTTTGGCCGACTGGCGAAGGTTTTTGGTGTTATTTTAAAGACATTTGATGAGCAAATGTTTGCAAGAGGACGCTTTCCAAAGTGCTCATCGCCTGCAACTCGGCGTCCAGTTTTTAGCAGTTTTTATCAAGGTGGTCTGAGCTGAAATTCAAACACCTCATCATGTTCAAACTTTGATGAGCATCTATATATTAATTTCAGAGACGCAAAAAAAGGGGCTCATTCTTAAAATAATTGTTGGAAAATTAATCAGCTATTTTCACAGTTGAATTATGATTTAAAATATATGCTAATGCAAATTTGTTTAGATACAGGCTCAGGGTTGCGTGGCCTTTTTGACTCGATGCCAGCAGGGGTCGGGGTTATCAGTTAAAAAATCACAAGCAACTCTCAAGTCCGACGCCGGCTGACCGCATGCGGTTTCCCCCCCCCCCTTTGCAGGTATCACATCTCTCTGGTGGAACTGCTGGCCGCCTGCGCCGAGGGCAAGAACGTCTACACGGAGATCAAGTGCACGTCGCTGCTGCCGCTGGAGGACGTCGTCAGGGTGGTGACGCACGAAGACTGCATCACCGAGGTCTGGCGAGCGGAACGCGCTCCTCACAACCCGTTCAGCTTTTTTTGCTACTTTCCCATTTAAGACACCCAAAGGTGTCGGGGGGGTGGGGGGGGATTTTTCTCTTGTTCCTCCGTTTTAATGAACCCCTCCTCTTCCTCTTCGTCTCCAGGTGAAGGTCGCGTACGTGAACTTTGTCAATCACTGCTACGTGGACACGGAGGTGGAGATGAAGGAGATCTACACCTCCAACCACATCTGGAAGCTGTTTGAGGACTTCACGGTGGACATGGCCAGGGTAACCCGGCGCCACGCTCGACCCAAAACGGGCCCGTCGGTCCCCGCCGCTAAACGCTAACCTCCCCTTCTCCCCCTCCCCTCCCCGCCACCAACCCCCCACCCTCCACAGGTGTGCAGCAAGCGGGAGCAGCGCCTCTCTGACCCCATCCTGGAGAAGTACATCATCAACGTCGTCTTTGACACCATCCACGCCTTCTTCAGCTCGCCTTTCTCTGAGAACAGCACCTCGCTGCAGGTGAGGCGGGGTTTTTTCTTTTTTCAAACATCGAATCAGATTAACCGGCTACACCCGATGAACGTCACCTTTGGCCGTTAACATGAAATGTCCAGTTTCATTCACGAAAAAAAAAAAAGATGAGAGGCCAAAATGTTTTATTTTCAAAGCGAATCATTTACTAATCGATCTCTTTATGTGCCATTTAAATTACATGCTAAAATAACAGGACGCAAACGCTTTGGTCCTTCGCGTGCTGTTGCAGAGAAAATGTCATGCTTCCTCCTGACCGTATTCGAGGAGGAGCCGGTATTTGAAAGGTTCTTATTGTCTCAGAGTACAAGTATTAAGAGTACACAGATCTTCAGTATTCCTTGCACATCCCTGTGTGATGGTGCTGATGCAGGAATAATCTAAAGTTGCGCCTGATACTCTTGAATTGTTTTTTTTATCATGAGCTTTCAGCGTGGCTTCATTTTTTCAGTCACAGTTAACGTTTTTTTTTTTTTTTTTTGCCTTGCGTGAGGATGGATGCATTCACCAGAACTGTGTAAACGCACCGGGAAAATAAATGGGAAAAAAAGAAAAATGAAGGCATTATGAAAACATTAAGAGAGCTTGGAAACAAGATCAAAATCAGACAGGTAAATTGTTGGAGAGGGAAGTTATGTTTGGAGTTTATGGGAGGTGAATATTAATGTTTCGAGCCCCAGCAGAGGTTTTGATTCTGGGAACTCTGAGTAAACCAGATAACGTACAAGCTGGATCAGAGATACATTATGTTTAGGCCCAAGACAATTTGGTGCTCGGTAAACTAGTGGTAGTATTTTAAATTTGACACAGAGGGAACACAAAAAAAACAAACAGTGATTGGTCATGAAGGTGACAGTGAGCAGACGGCCTGCGCGGGTTTTTCATTTTTCCATCCCCGTCCCCGTCAGAGTCACCACACCATCGTCACCCAGCTGCTCCAGTCGTCCGTCAGGCTGCTGGACTGCCCCTGGCTGCAGCAGCAGCACCGAGCGCAGGTGGAGACCTGCATCCGGACCCTGGCGTTGACAGGTAACCCACCACCAGCCGGAACACACACCCCCCCACCGCTCCCCGAGACCACCTTTACCGCGTTTTTATGCCGTGACGTTTTCAGTCATCCCTCGCGATCATGATGTCCGAGGAAAGGAGCGATGAGCTGACTAGACTTAGGTGGTCAGAGGTCAAAGTCACTGTGACTTCCTAAAAACACATTTTTGGCCTTATATCATCTGCTGATTATGGTCAAATTCTGCAAAAAAATGTATCCAAAAGGTCAACTCAGGCTCAAGGGGTGAACTTGCGTCATCGTGGCGGGGTCAAGGCCATTTTGGCATCACAAACATGTACTTGAGTTTCGACAAACATACAATAGGACGACGTGATGACATTTTTCTACTCTTAATACATTTAATACACTTCAGTCAAACTCTGGTCAGGTTAGAAAAAAGCCAACATAAAAATTTTGAAAAACCGGGGGGAGATGCCGCGTTCGTGTCTCTTATCTGACCGTTGACTTCAGTGTCATTTCAAACGGCACGTCTGCTAGGTTGAGAGGGTCGAGGTTGAAGCTTGACTGCAGCGGATCCTGTGATGAATCCGCCACATTTTTCGGATGTGGCGTCACGGTTCTGCAGCCCCGCGGGACTGTTGGCCTCCCATCCCGGGGCGAAAGGGAGGTCCGTGAACCGTGAAAACGAAGTCAAGAAAATAAAAGATTAGATTAGATTTGAGCCCTCATTTTTTTTAAACATCAGCTGAAAGCTGGAACACTCCTTTAAGAGAGAAACAATTCAAATTGTTTTTTTATTAAATCATAGTTATCTGTAATATATTCTAAACACTGTCTCCTATATTGTTTGAATTACATTAAAGATTTCGTGGAAAAAATTGAAAAAAAACGGGGGGGAGATGCCGTTAAGTAAATGTGTCTTTCTAGCGAAGAGCCGCTCCATCACGCTACCTCTGGACCTGGAGACCCAGATCAGCTCCATGTTGTCCACCTCCGCCCTCAACTCGCTGTCCCGCTCCAACCCCAACTACAAGTCGTCCTCGCGCTCCTCCCGGCCCATCGCTCCCAGCAACCCCTGGGACTACAAGAACATCATAGAGAAGCTGCAGGTGCGCCAGCGCTCGCCAATACTTTTTCGTTGCTCTGTAAGTCAGTGAAATGTCCTCCGAGGAGGTAGAGACGCAGCTCTGTGTTTGTGTGTGTGTGTCCTTCAGGATATTATCAACACTCTGGAGGAGCGCCTGAAGCCGCTGGTGAACTCCGAGCTGTCGGTCCTGGTGGACGTCCTCCATCAGCCCGAGCTGCTGTTCCTGGAGGGGACCGACGCCCGACAGCGCTGCGAGTCCGGAGGCTTCATCTCCAAGTAACTTCAACGGGAAGCGACGGGGGGGCTGGAGGGGGCGTGTGGACGCCGAGAGCTGAGCGCAGATGTTCAAGCGGGGCTCAAAAATGACCAAATTTACTTTTGGAACATCTGAAATTCAATGCAGAATCAAAGTTGAAAGAAGAGAGGAGCATCAGTGTCCTGAAACAGCCAAAGATTTTGATATTTGAATGATGACGCAAAGAAAAAAAAATTGTTATCTTTGTACACAAATTTGAGTTTGGATTCGGATTAGTTCAGCCCATCGGATTTTTTTGTGAGCCAGTGCTTCTGTCTTTAGTCTCTTTTATCTAACTGACTTCATGTCCCTTCGCTCAGGTCATCATGTGTCTGGGGCTTTTATTTTGAATGTCTTGTATACCACATGAGACTCTTATTTAGAAGGTGAACCCCCAAGGTAGAGCTACTTCTTTGGGCTCTTATTTTGAAAGTGAAACCAAAGGTCCCACCAGATTTTCTTTTGATCATCTAATCATTCAGATTTGATGATTTTTTTTCTTCTTTAAAAAAACAGAGACACTTTAAACATCTCTGAGGTCCAGCTGTGTCTGGGGAGATTATTTTGAAAATCCGGTCTACCAGTTGAGCTACTACAAACTCTTATTTTGAAGGTAAGCCCATTGGGTGTTTATTGCCGTGTGTGTGCGTGCGTGTGTGTGTGTGTGTGTGTGTGCAGGCTGATCCAGCACACCAAAGCTTTGATGTCTTCAGAGGAGAAGTTGTGCATCAAGGTCCTGAGGATCCTGCAGGAGATGCTGATCAGGACTCTGGACTTTGATGACAAGGTCGGTGAGAGGCTGGCTCTCATCCGTCCATTTATTCGTACACTGCAAACGAGCTGAAACATTTGAATGCCCACCAGAAGTCTCTCGTTGTTCAACAAACACCAAAAAAAAACAAACACGTTCAATCATAGTAAATGCTGTCGTTTCAGGGAATGTCGTTGCGGAAGGTCTTGCTGCAGAACTACCTGTTTCCAAACAAGAAGAACAACCCGAAGAACGACCTGGCCGAGCTCGGAGCTCCAGGTGTTAAAGGCTTAATATTAAGACGCAGCTTCTCGACCATTTTCGTGTTTCGACCCTCATGCTGACTCTGTAACCTCTGCTAGAACCTCTGCTAGAAAGGATGTTGCTCAGTAAAGAACCTTTTATCTGGAGATAGTTGACGGGGGGGCTGCGTTCAGACCAACAGTATCTATCCATAAATAATACCAAAATAATTAGCTCGCGTTTTAGTATTTTTTTCTATAAAAATTTTCATATTTTTAGCTTTTTCTCAGGGATACGGGGGGTTAATCATCTAGCAAAGCTTTTTTTTTTTTTAATCATTTTTTAAAAATGAATTTGCCATGACTTTGCCAGTCAATCTTTTTTTTCCCAGCAATCTCAAAAACACTGATTGAAGGGCAGGAAATGAGTGAGAAGTTATCCAAAAAATTTGGAACAGAATCACAATTTTTAATCACCACAAAGCTAAATGTCAAATGATACTTTTTGAACTTACATTCAAAAGCATTTAATAAATTCCTCATTTTACCGTTTATGAAGAAGCATCCCTTTTAGTAATCTCTGCTATCTCTACTCGCTGTGAAACTTTCCCCGCAGTTGTTTCACAGTAAAAGCCTCGCGAAGGGCTTTTAATGTGAAGCAGCAAGGTGGCGCCTGGGGTTCTAAGCTGATGTTTGCACTCAGGCGGCGAGCAGGAGCGCGACTGGGCGGCGGTGGCCACGGTGCAGTGCCGCCTGGACAGGGAGGGAGGGACCAAGCTCTTCACCGATCTGGTGATGAGCACCAAGAACGACAAGATCTTCCAGGAGAGCATCCAGCTGGCCATCTGCCTGCTGGAGGGGGGCAACACCGAGATACAGGTGAACCAGACCTTTGAGTGTCGGCCCGTTTTGTTCTTAGTATTTTAAAGGAGCCCTTTGCCACGCACTGTTGGTCAGTTCATAAAAAAAAAAATGGATTTGTATATTGGCACTAATCTTATATAAAGGTGTGTGAGTCAACTTAGATGAAGCACCTTTAAGCAACGAACCAACTCAGCCAATCTTACACGCGAATAGGAGCGTGTAGATATTGTGCTAACTCTTATCACCTAGAATTTTTTAACTTTCTGATTCCCCACACATGGGAGACCAGTTTTGCTTCACAAAAAAAGACCTCTAAGGTTTTTCTGATTGTGTCCATGTAAATTTCCACAACACATTCATGGACGCAAGCGACACGACTGCAGCAAAGACGTGGATGTTATGTAAAGAACCATTTAGGCATAAAATAATGACGATCCCTCGTTATCAGATTGTTCAGGGTGGTCAGTGACATGATGGTCGCGGGTGAGATGGATTGAGGTAAACGTCCCTGAAAAGGGAGTGTGTGACCGGGGTCTGGGAGGGTTCAAAAAGGTCAGCCTGAAGGTTAAGGTGCAGGAGGGAAACGGGCGATATGTCCCCCGGCTTCCGAACGCCACAGATGGACCAGCTCCCTCCTGTGGGTGAACGCCGCTCTGTCCCGCCCGTCTCCCGCAGAACTCCTTCTACAAGCTGATGATGGGCGACAACAAGTCGGAGAAGTTCTTCAAGGTTCTCCACGACCGGATGAAGGAGGCGCAGACAGACATCAAGGCCACGGTGTCGGTGAACGTGGGGGAGATGACGCACAAGGCCAACGAGAAGGAGCTGGAGAACGGTCAGGAACCCACCACCCCGGCCGCCTTTGTGTCTCTCCGCGTCGTGCGTTTGTGGTTCCTCGGGTGTCATATTTCGTGCGAGTCAACGTAGATAGATACTGAAAAGTCCCGTGTTTTTTTTTTTTTTCCCTCCACCCTGGAGGTGCCTCGTCAGCGCTGGGGATCCACGGCGCCGGTCACCCGCTGCTGGTCCAGGGCCAGCCCATCGCCCCGGCAGCAGGCGCCTCCTCCCTGCCCGCCCAGCCGGTGGCGGAGCAGCGGGAGGTGGAGACGGAGATGGGGCCCGCCGTGATCATCATGAAGCCCATCCTCAGGTTCCTGCAGCTGCTGTGTGAGAACCACAACCAGGACCTGCAGGTTGGTACTCAATGACGTGCGTTTAGAGAAGCCCGGCGTGACACACATCGCTAGGTAGTTAAAAGTATGCTCACCGAGAAAAAAAAAAAAATTCAAATGCTATATTTTGACTATTTTTACCACTTAATCTTGCCATCAGACGGCCCTGGTAACTCTCAACGCCGTCAGCTCTCAGCAGCCGATCTACACGACTTCGCTGTACCCACAGTTTGCGTAGGATTACGGGTGTTTTGGAATAAAAAAAAAAAAAAAAAGTAGTTCCAAATAAAAGCGCTTTCTGCTTCCAGAACTTCCTGCGCTGTCAGAACAACAAGACCAACTACAACCTGGTGTGTGAGACGCTCCAGTTCCTGGACATCATGTGTGGAAGCACCACGGGGGGCCTGGGCCTGCTGGGCCTCTACATCAACGAGTCAAACGTCCACCTGATCACCCAGACGCTGGAGACCCTCACCGAGTACTGCCAGGGCCCCTGCCAGGAGAACCAGGTGACCGCCGCGGAAACCCGTCGGACGCTAGCCTCGGGGTAGGCCGCCCTTACCGGTCTGGGAGCTCACGCGGGCGTGCGAATGTTTTTTGCAGACGTGCATCGTGACGCACGAGTGCAACGGCATCGACATCATCACGGCGCTCATCCTCAACGACATCAGCCCGCTGTGCCGCTACCAGATGGAGATGGTGCTGCAGCTCAAGGTGCCTCGCGTCGCCTCCTCCGCAGAGTCTTGTCTCACCCGCCCACCCGGGTGGGGCCGCCAGTTTTGACCGTTGTTTTGCCCCCCCCCCCGGTTGCTAGGACAACGCATCCAAGCTGCTGCTGGCGCTGATGGAGAGCCGGCACGACAGTGAGAACGCGGAGAGAATCCTCTTCAACCTGCGGCCTCGAGAGCTGGTCAGATCTCCTTCATCCCCTCCCTCCGTCCCTCCTTGTAGCTCCGATTCCCATGATCACAAACCCGAATCTAGCTTTAGTTCAGTTGCCGTGGTAACCGCCTCCTTGTGATCCAGCTCTGTTGTTGTTGGAATGTCCGGCACTTTCAGCGTGTTTCTGCTCTGCAAGCCTGTGGAACACGTTTCTTATAGTGTGTGTGTGTGCATGCAGGTGGAGGTGATAAAGAAGGCCTACCATCAGGAGAGTGAGTGTGAAGGTGCGGAGGTTTCTCCGCGCGAGGTGGGACACAACATCTACATCCTGGCTCAGCAGGTGACACAGCGCGGGCCTCTCATTGGCTGCAAGGATGCTCCCTCAGCTGACACACTAGTTGATCCTCCGTGGATGTGTTTTTTTTACAAACATCTCCTGAAAATTTGCCTCAACCGGGATGAGAGACACGACCGCTGTCCTCCCGGTCGAGACGTTTTCCGGCTCCCGGTTTAATGCCGCTGTTTGTTTCCAGCTGGCCAGACACAACAAGGTGCTGCAGAGCCTCCTGAAGCCTCCGAAGAAGAGTAAAGAGGGAGAAGAGGGCATCTCCTCCATGGTAAATGAATCATTCAGCCTATCGATCAGCGGGCGCAGAGTCCATCAGCTGTGCTCACGTGCTTGTGTTTGGGTTTTTTTTTTCCATCCTCACTTTATCTTAAAGGAGCGGTGCACATGACTAAATTGTGGTGTGTTTTTTCCTTGTTTATCAGTCGTCCATGTTTATTTGCCCTCAGCTGTGCAAGCAAACAAAACACTGATGACACACATCACATTTCCATCATGTTTCACCTCAAATCTGAATACTGACTTGTTTTATGGGTCAGCTGGCAGTGCAGGTACTACTGTGGTGCTGCAGGTACCATGGTGGTGCTGCAGGTACCATTATGGTGGTGCTGCAGATGCTACTGTGGTGCTGCAGGTACCATGGTGGTGCTGCAGGTACCATGGTGGTGCTGCAGGTCCCGCTGTGGTGTTGCAGCAGTGTGAGAGCGACGTCACGATGCTGATGGTGTGTTTTTGTGTGTGTTTGCAGTTGAACCTGAACAATCGTCCGCTGTCCCAGATGCTAAAGTCCTCCACCCCCGCTGCTGTCGTGGAACAGGACCCGCTGGAGTACTACGACCTGCTGACCTCTCAGATAGAGGTACTACCACTACTGTTGCCACCGCGGCTCGCGCTTGCATTGGTCGTCGTGCTGTGCAGTGAGCAGCCCCCCCCCCCCCCCCCCCCTCGGTCCGCCCCGCG
>CAAKHG010042818.1:0-11422 GCA_901007715.1 Dactylopterus volitans | reverse complement strand
AAGTCACAAATGCCAGTTTAACTATAAACACATTTATGATCAGCTCCTGTGTGTCACTCTGCATCAGATCGTTTTGTTTGTGCTGACTTCTCAGCTATATAAAATGTCATTTCTCCGACACGAAAAACGTTTTTCCACAATCAACGATAAAATGTCAGCAGCGAACTAGAATGATGCTTCTTGTGTTAACTAAAAGAATGATAAGATTGGTCACACCGAAATGATTAAAACTATCAATGTGTTTTCGCAGAGTGCTGTTTGGGTTGCATAAATCACACGGAGTTCATTCCATCTCTTTGATTCTGCATATAAACCGCAGCTCAGTAAAAACGAGGGACTCACAATCTCGCTGCGTAATCTGTTATTATGAATTTCGATTTGTACATCTATTTCAAGGAGGAAGTGGCGTCTGGTTGTTAGAACGAGCAGATGAAGCTCGGCGCATCCGCCCAGAACGTGAGCGGAACATGGAAATGAAGCATGCTGGCGCAGAGAGGGGGATGTCAAACAGCAGATAATCAGCACCTCATTTCTCCTACCGTGTTTCCAGGACAACCACTACCGTCCCGAAGGCAGCGACACCTGCCTGCTGTGCGACTGCTACCCGGTGGGCTCTTTCTCCAGAGCATGTGACCGAGAGAGCGGCCAGTGTCAGTGCAAGCCCGGTGTCATCGGGCGCCAGTGTGACCGCTGTGACAACCCCTTCGCTGAGGTGTCCACCAATGGATGTGAAGGTCAGAATGCTTCTCTCAAGTAACTGGAACGGGAAATTGGACATCGTTGTTTCATTCTAGTACGAAATATATTAAATAATTGCAATCCTCGTCATGCACCTTCCTATCCCATCTCTCTCTCTTTCAGTCATCTATGACAGCTGCCCTCAGGCCATCGAGGCTGGGATCTGGTGGCCCAGGACCAAGTTTGGTCTCCCTGCAGCAGTTCCATGTCCCAAGGGAAGTCTGGGTATGGCGGCGTTTCGGCGGCTCTTCATATTACCACATAATAATGGCAACATACACGGGCTTTGCCCCGAGCAGGAGCCCAGCTGCAGCCTGCTTCTCACTCCGTTCGATAACTGTCCCTCTCCTCCGTCGCAGGAACTGCAATCCGCCACTGTGACGAGCACAAGGGCTGGCTGCCTCCCAACCTGTTCAACTGCACCTCCGTCACCTTCGGCAAGCTGAAAGCTCTGGTGTGTAGCTTCTCTCGCTCCCAATTTACTCTCACTAACAAGGATGTGCAGATAGACAAGGTTCATACATAAACATCTCCGGAAACATGAAGGCTTATAAACTGCTCATTGAATAAAAAGGTGTGCAGTATTTTTTCCTCACGATATTTCTGCCTTCCTGACTGGAAATTCCAGAGTCTTAGATGTTTAAAATTAAATATACTTACAAAGTTAAACTGCTGGAAATATATTGTCTGTGTGAGGTTAGCTCATCTTCTTCGTGTCAGTTGTATATTTGGTTTTCAAGCCACTTTGGCCGTTGGAGAATCACACATGCTGATAATTGTCCCGCTCAGATTTAAGCTGATTCTGGGAAACGTTTCCTCTCCAGCACATGAGCACATTCATTATTCAGCAAAGGGCAAAAACACATTTTGATTGAAGGGAGACTTTATCTAGGCAAACATGCAACCCATAAACTGCCATGTCCACCTTTCACCTTTTACAGTCTGAAAAGTTTTCCCACAATGCATCTCTGCTGGACTCGGGACGCGTTCAGCAGACAGCAGCCATGTTGGCGAATGCCACCTTGCACACAGAGAAATACTATGGCAGCGATGTGAAAGTAGCCTATCGACTCACGCAGAGTCTCCTGCAGCATGAGAGCAGCCAGCGAGGCTTCAACCTGACGGCGACGCAGGACGTCCACTTCACCGAGGTGAGCGGAGCACCTACAAACACTCGCGCCAGCACTCATGGCGAAGACCTGCAGCCGCAGGGCTTCTGTACGCATGCATTCGCCACCCTGTCATGCTGACCTCTCGCCGTCTCCTGACAGAATCTGGTCCGCGTGGGCAGCGCCATCCTGTCTCCAGAGATGCGGCCGCACTGGGAGCTGATCCAGCGCGCGGAGGGCGGCACGGCGGCGCTGCTGCGCCACTATGAGGAATACGCAAACACCCTGGCACAGAACATGAGAAAGACGTATCTTAGCCCCTTCACCATCGTCACCCCTCACATAGGTGAGTGTCCAACCAACGAGGGGCAACAGCCAACACAAGCAACGGCGCTTATTTTAATTAAACATCAGTAAATGACAGGAATTCTGTCAGTGAAGTTCAGTGTGACCTTAACAGTTCAGGAGTTTATTTCCTTTTCCAAAACATAAACTTCATCATGCAGTTTAAGATGACATCTCACAGTCAATCACTGACTCGTGCTTAAATAAGCAATCAACAAGTAAAATAAGACATTAAAGAACTTTAAAAAGTACAAAAAGAGAAGAAATATTCACCTCCATTACTTTTTTCCTCTTCTTCTTTCTTTATATGAGGAAAATTGGACAAAAATTACAATAATCAGAATATTAAAAAGATTATTTTTGATTGAACATCCGAGTTTGGATATTTTGGATTTTAGATCTATAAATATTTCTCACTCCTCTTTACAGCACAATGTCATAAAAGCATCCGAAAAACACAAGCAACAATGAAAGTACCTCTCTGACAGTTTTGAAATGAAATTTCAGTAAGATAAAGGGAAGTTTTCAGTTGTCAAAAGCTTAAAACACCGTTTTAGTCGGTGTATGAAGGTGAGGTGACAGACGAGTGCACAATTCAAATATTCTGAGCAGGTCAGAACAATGGCTTTGGCTTCATTATCATAGTGTTTCTACAACCTTAGCACAGGTCACATGACTGAACGCTGTTGTTCTGGCTGTGTTTGCGTCTTCCTCAGTTATCTCCGTGGACCGTCTCAAGAAGATGAACTTTGCCGGGGCCAAACTGCCCCGCTACCAGTCCCTGAGGGGCCCCCGTCCATTAGACCTGGAGACCGCCGTCACTCTTCCCGATTCCGTCTTCCAACCGCCCGTGGACACCAAGGGCCACCGGCACCTGGACGTCTTCCCGGAATCCTCACTGAGGAACCGCTCTGCTCACAGGAAGAGACGCCATCCCGACGACAGCCAGCAGGACGCCGTCGCCAGCGTGATCATCTTCCACAGCCTGGCCTCGCTTCTGCCCGAGAGCTACGATCCTGACAAGAGAAGTCTCCGGTGAGAGAGGCGCATGAAGCCGTGACGAGAAAAGAAAGAACGTTTTGCATTTTTGCTTTCGTTGCCTTCGACAGTTGATGGCGCAGGGACAGATAGGAAATGTGGGAGCGAGAGAAGACAAGCGGAATGAAGTCGCTGTCTGGAGTAAGACGTTACTGTTAGATGATGCCTCTCGGCAGCCAGATTAAATGGACAGGGTCATCGTGACCAGCCAGAACTTTGCAGCTCATCCAGTTCTGCAGATGGAGCTTTTGTTTCAGCCAGTATTTTTTGATTAATCACATAATATGTATTCAAAATGAATCGTCCCGACAGGTGGCTGTTGTTGAATGGATTAGCGGTTTTTTACAATCGTATATTATCATAGGCTTTGCGTCCTGACTCAGGACTCAACAGTCCTGTTCACTGTGTTTACTGCAGGTACGAATCTCAGTAATCGTAATTAGAAATATTTTTTTTAACCTGCTCCAGAGTGCCGAAGCGCCCGGTCATCAACACGCCGGTGGTGAGCATCACCGTGCACGACAACGACGAGCTGCTGCAGCACGCGCTGGACAAACCCATCACCGTGCAGTTCCGCCTGGTCACCACCGAGGAGCGCTCCAAACCCATCTGTGTCTTCTGGAACCACACCATACTGTAAGGGTGCACGCACGCACATACACACACACACTCTGAGCTGACGATGAAGCGGTATTCTTTAATCTCCGTCCGATCTTTGTGTTCCGTGTCAGAGGGGGAAATGGCGGCTGGTCGGCGAAGGGGTGCGAGGTGGTTTTCAGGAACAGCACGCACATCAGCTGCCAGTGTTACCACATGACCAGCTTCGCCGTGCTCATGGACGTCTCCAGGAGGGAGGTGAGAAATAGAAAGCAACCAAAATAAGATGTGAAGAACAACAATGTAATACAAATAAAATGTGTTGTTGTTATTATTGTTATCTGCTCAACACGGTTCTGTAATAAGTATAAAGCCCGAGGCCTCAGATCTTTGCAAGTGACACTTTTTCTAATCGTGACGTCTCTGGCCAGAACGGCGAGATCCTGCCAGTCAAAATCCTGACGTGGAGCACAGTGGGCGTGACGCTGGGCTTTCTCCTCCTCACCACCATCTTCCTCCTCTGTTTGAGAGCCATGCAGTGCAACAAGACCAGCATCATCAACAACGGCGCCACTGCCCTCTTCTTCTCCGAGCTCGTCTTCATCCTGGGCATCAACCAGGCCGACAACCCAGTAATCAAGCACTTTCTCTGCTCCGCTTCGTATCTCATCTTCTCCTCCGGTGGTTGTGGTTTTAGTTGTTTTAATCTTTGCGTTCGTGTGGTCTCGCTGCAGTTCCTGTGCACGGTCATCGCCATCCTCCTGCACTTCTTTTACCTCTGCACGTTCGCCTGGCTCTTCCTGGAGGGGCTGCACGTCTACCGCATGATCAGCGAAGTGCGAGACATCAACTACGGCCCCATGAGGTTCTACTACCTGATTGGCTGGGGCGTGCCTGCCTTCATCACAGGTTCAAGCCCTCACATTGTCATATTAAAAAAAATATAAAAGTCTGTGACATCCTGCTTTATAAAACCTCTGATACAGAAAGTTGAAATTAAAGTAAGTAAGTGAAATGAATTATAAAAAAAACTGAATTCACATGAATGTTTGACAGTTTTCTTACAGTTTTTCTTGTGGACTTTTTGTGACTTTTGCCCTCAAACACTCTCCACCAAACTTCCGGAGTAGAACATAATATTCTCGTCAGAGGATAGAAATGAATCCAACTGAAAAACAGAAGTCTTCGGTCTCACAAACGCACTATGGACAGGGTTCATGCAAAGCCTTGAAAGTTTTGGTAACTTCGAATTTTGACTGCCATGCTCTCAAGGTCATGACTAGGCTTCATTATAAATGGACTCCCTGAAAAAATGTACACACAAACCAAAATCTCGAAAATTAGGATTTAAAAAATAATAATAATATTGATTTCTAAAAGGGATTCTGTAAACTACTCTTCAAAGTTTTATTTCTGGTAAGACTTTGGATGTGAGGACTCAGGCTTTGAGTCTGTGGTAGGCTCATAAAAAGCTGTTCTGATGGGACTGAGATGATGCGGGTTTGTCTCCAGGCTTGGCCGTGGGTCTGGACCCTGAAGGCTACGGGAACCCCGACTTCTGTTGGCTGTCAATGTACGACACCCTCATCTGGAGCTTCGCAGGGCCCATCGCCATGGCGGTGTCGGTGAGTCTCCACAGCTCCCCCGCTGTATTAATTGTCTTCTGTACAACGGTCCAATACACGGAGAGCATCGGAGTGCAGATGTTTTCCCTCAGTCATGGGTTTGCGTGTGGCGTCCGCAGATGAACGTCTTCCTGTGCATCCTGTCGTCCAGAGCTTCCTGCTCGCCGAGACACCACAGCATCGAGAAGAAAGAGCCGCGCGTGTGAGTCTCGCAAACACCCGCGACACCTGCCAGCATGCTGCCGCCCCGGGTCCGATGACATGGATGTGCTCGTACTCCATATTATCAGTCTCACCACCTTTTCGACCTGGACTTTTCGATCGGCCGAGCGAAACCGGGGCCGACAGCTGTTCAAAGTCATTTACAGCAGCATTTGAATAACAAGCACATCGCATTAAAAAAGTTTTTGCGGAACTTCTTTCAAAAATAGCTGAGTGGTCGGCCTCACCGGGCCTTTACAGCATTCATGCTTTTGACCATAAGCTTGGCGGAAAATGCTACTCCGGTGCAGCTGCATTAGTACAAATTATCCCGAATTAAACATTTCAGTGAGCGCCAAAAACAAAAAGCTGAGTCATGATACAGGACTTAAGACCAGAACGAGCAGCTTTGCACCTGAAAAACATGCTTTACACTGAAAAGAAATACACCTCAATGAGTGCTAATGAGCGCGACACTTCTTTGCTGATACCAAGTGAAATAATCTGCCGGCGGAACTCGTGAACTGTACTTGTTGAAATTTCTTGAGATAAGAAGCATTACCTGCTAGGTGACGGCCTTCTTTAAAGGTAGTTGTGTCTTAACTAGATATGTTTTTACTGCAAATACGAGTTGTTCGTGAGAGGTTAAGTATCAGAAGTTTGGCCTGAACAAACATGTTGCCTTTCATTATCATCCCCGCTAAATTACAGATGTGCTGAATTGGACTGAGCGTTGTGAACAAATTCGATCTGCATTCCTCCCAGATTTATTATTTATTCAAAACATTTATTCATCAGAGCCCACAAGAGCCCTTTTTTTTAACGCTGTGAATTAGCCAAAACAAATGACATTTGTTGTCCCGGTGGATGTGTCTGTCCCGTGTATCCTTGGGTTCGGCGTCGCTGCTCTGCCTCACGCTAACAACGTGCTGCTCTGTCTCTCGCAGCGATTCCGCTGAACTCCTGATGTCGGTTTCGGTGCTTTCTGGTGGCTTATCACCGGCCTCCATCTTGGGACGAGCGAGTGCAGCGTCTCTCATGTGATTGGTCTCCTTGCAGCTCGGGCCTGAAGACCGCGGGTGGAGTTCTCTTCCTGGTTTCGGTCACTTGCTTCCTGGCGCTGCTCTCCGTCAACAGTGACATCATCATCTTCCATTACCTGCTGGCTGGGTTCAACTGTGTGCAGGTGGGCTCTCTCAATCCCTCTGAGACTATGTGACACATTTTTGGTTTTTTTTGTCCTTTTTCATTTTAGCCCTGACATTCTTGCTTCTTCTATCGTCCAATCCAGGGCCCCTTTGTCTTCTTCTTTCGAATTGTCTTCAACAAGGACGCGAGGAACGCCATGAAATACTGCTGCAGCCGCAAGCACCCAGATCACATGATCAAATCCAAGACCTCGGTGAGTCCCTCGCCGCCAACTCTGCAAAAATGTTGCAGGGTTCAAATCTGGTCACGTCTTGACAAAAACACCAAACTGCTCTTTTCATTATGATCTCGTCATCCGCTCTCCAAAGATTTCAGCAGGGAAATTTATGGATTCAAAAGTTTGTTTCAGCTTTTAAACCAGATATAAAAAGGCTGGATATATTCTATGTCATCTCTGTTTTTCTTAAACAATTGCCAGAATAGCTTAAAGTAATTCGCACAACCACATGATCATATAAAAATGATTATAATCGTTATAGAAAGAGCACCCCTTCACAACAAAATGATGTCACAAGCAAGCACATCGTGGATGCAGTCACGGTAGAACGACGAGAAAATACATGAACAACAAGATAAATGCTTGTCGCCAGCAAAAGGGAAATTGATAAAAGGGTTTTGACAAGTGATTTTCAGCACATGCGACTGCCGGCTTTCCCGAGTGACGTTCCCCGACAGCTTCAATTGGGAAAATCAGTTAATAAAAAAAAAAATTGGGACCCCGAGTGCAAGGAGGCTGGAACGCCCGCTCTCTTTTTCTTTTTTGCTTTCTAATTCTTAAACACTCTCTTACCTCAGGGCTACAAATGCAACACCAACTACATGGACGGCAGGTTGTACCACCTTCCTTTTGGAGACTCCAGCGCGTCCCTGAACGGCACCATGCAGAGCGGCAAGAGCCAGCAGAGCTACGTGCCGTTCGTCCTCCGGTAACGACGCCACCACCACAACAACGACAACAACAACAGGGATTCCTGCGACGTGGCTTTCGGCGGGCGGTGACTGCAAACTGACGTCTTCTGTCGTTTCAGGGACGAGGGACTGAGCAACAGTCAGGCGCACATCGCTCTGAACGACCACGCCTATGAGGCTAAGGAGCATCTGGACGGTACCGCCCCGCCCCGCCCCGCCCCGCCCCTCCCCTCCCCTCGCCTCGCAGTCTCCGCCTCCTTCCTGCTGCAGCGACGATGAAGCTGCATCACCCTCTTCCTCTCGTGTGTATGTGCAGATCGCGACAGCGACTCGGACAGCGACCTGTCCCTGGAGGACGACCAGAGCGGCTCCTACGCCTCCACGCACTCCTCCGACAGCGAGGATGAGGAGGGCCCCCTCCCCCCAGAGGAATGCTGGGAAAACCTGGCGTCCAATGTGGCCAACAGGCCGCAGCCCCACGGTACGGGAGGTGATGGCGATGGAGTCGATGAAGGGGTAGAACAACAGAGCGGTGAAGCGAAGTCAGAAAATAACGTCGATGACAAACGCCCATGTAGAGTTACAGTGACTTTATGAATAGAAAAATAAACAGTGCGACTTCCTGATATTAGATACTTCTTGATATTAATTGTTTTCCGAGCCATTGCTGGGAAAGCGTCGCATTGCTTTCGCGTCGCAGTTCACTTTAAACATCAGTCTTCTTTCTTCTAACTGCCTCACCAACTACTCGCCCCCAGCAGTTATGGCATCCAGCTCTCAATCATCGTGTGTTTTTTTTGTCGTTTTTAAATACAGTAACGGGTATATTCTGAGGCTCGGCGCTGACCGTTGGGCCGCTCAGCGGAGACGTAGTCGTAGGTGTACTCAGGTTGTGTTTCCCTTCCTCGTTCTTAGTTCTGGTTTTGCTTTTCCGTTATGATCATCTATAAGTTAATCTGAGCTGATCTGAATTGACCTCAACTGTCTCCTTCTATTATTATACTTTATTTTCTGGTTGCCAGTCGTCCATCTGTCCATCCATGGCAGGATTATCTTGAGGGAACTACTTCAAATTTGTGGCAAATGTCCGAATGAACTTGAGGGCGAATAGATCAGTTTTTGGGGTGGTTTCAGACAAAATTGTAATTGGATGGAAATCTGATGTTTTATAGGTTGATTGTCGGACCTGCAAGGCGGTAATTCTAGTTGTGTTTCCATTTCCCAGACAACAGCTTGAGCAAGATGTACTGGCCTCGAGACGGTGCAGCGGTGGCAAGCGACGGCGAGCTCGCAGACGCAGACAGACTCAAGGTGGCGCCGCCTGAGTCGAGCCTGAGCCGCGACTCCCGGACGCCGTCGGAAGAGCGGACGCAGGACGCCATGACGGCGCTGCTGCCCAGTCTGCCAAACGTCCACGCCCATCCTCACAAAGGTATGTTGTACTTAGATGAAACACTTTTAATACTCATAAATGTATGCAGAACATCTTCCCAAAAAAGGTGGAAAAGCTCACACATTGTCCCGTCTGGTCGGGCCCAAATTACACACATTTAAGGGTTCGGACCCGGGACAAATACCAAAAATCACTGCTTTCGCTGTAACTTGCTTTCAAGCTGCCAGCTAGCATCAAATCCACATTACTTTAAATTTCCAGATGACCAGAATCTCATCAAACTCAGACATGGCAGTGACTAAAAAAAAAAAAAAAAAAAAAAAATTTGCGCTCAGCCATCAGCGTTTCTGTTGAGATCCTGTTTGTGACACCAGATTGTTGTGGGGTTCAGACTGGTGGTTGGAGGGTGAGGACGCGACTCAGACGGAGTAAGTTTACTGAGCTCAGGAGAGGTGACGTCAGCAGAGCAGCGGCTCATGCGAGCAATGACGGCATCAGTTCCGAGGATTCTCTCCCTACGGCTGGTTTACGTTGTAAAGCATTTTCAGGTCAGGTCAGAACAGAGTGGACGGAGTAGACTCCACCTCACCTTGACCGGTGCAGAGTTCTACTACAGTGGTGTCCGCCCGTCTGCCTGCCATATCAGGGCGCCATGGCCTGCTCTCAATCACCTGCTATAGGATCATTTGACATCAGCTTATAGCTGAAAAGAGATGCTTTATGGGGGGGAAAGGTGATTTATCTCACAACAGCGGATCTTTAGTGACTTTAAATTTGACTTCCAAAAGTAAACAGGCACATGAAGGCTTGTTTCCCATGCCTGCAGGGATCTTAAAGAAGAAGCAGCTCTCTCCGATCGCAGAGAGGAACGGCTTCAACCGAATCCACAACGAACTGTGTGAAAACGCGCCGGCGTCCCCCGAGGGGTCCTCCTGCAGCGACAGGCGAGCCGGCCCCGCCAAGCCCGGCCTGCCCGATCACCTGAACGGCGTCGCCATGAGCATCAAGGCGGGAACGGTGGACGGCGACTCGTCGGGATCAGAGTGAGTATCAGCGGGCGCGACGGAGCGAAGCAGCGCGAAACAAACGGCGGAAGCAGCGTCCAGAAAAAAAAAAAAAAACAACCGACGGGAGCCCGGCGACGCTTTGCTTACACCCAGAGTCACATTTAGTTGTCTGCGTAAGAGGATCCTTGTTTGTCTCATTTCCATCTAATTATCTCGTTTGTTAACATGCAGCCAAATGAAGACAGAGTCCGTTTTTATCGCTGCTAATGATTCAAACCGGCCAAGAGCCTCTCGGAACATCCCTGTTTTCCACCTCCTGCATGTGAAGCGCAGAGAGTGACTCCGTTCGCCTTTAATCACAATTAACAAACGTGCAAGTTTGGTGCAATAAGCGGTCTACGTATAAATAGATTTATTGGATTATTGCGATATGAATATAGATATGAGTAGACTGGGTTTTTTTTTTGTGCGAGCACAATCACAAAAACAAAACAAAAAATACACTTTTAAATGTAATGCCGACGCTGGAGTTCTGCAGATCAATAAATGTTTGTTAGTTTGCACGGAAAGTGATTCTAAAATTCTTTAGCCGCTGTTTGCGAAAAAGTGAGCTTAAGGTAGAGGCGGACTGCACAGGAGGCCTCCGATGGTTTGCTGCAGGTCAGGTCATGTACGTAAACGTGCACAACTAGTTTACTAATCGACTTTCTCTGCCCTTCTCTCTTTCCAAAAAAAAACAACAACAAAAAAATCATAGATTTTTATTCTTTAATTTTATCCCATGAAGCTCTGATCCTCATTCGAACAAATCAGGATCACTGTCTTCAGATTGGTACGTCATTCCCGCATCCGCCACCCTTCGCCACCTCGCCGTGCGTGTGCGTGCGAGCGTGCAAGTCATCGCCTCACACGCTCATTTATTTATTTTTTTTAATTTACTTTAATCTTTTGTTTCCTGTTTTTACGCTGCATCCATCTCCACCTCAACTCACCCTCTTCCTCCACTGTCATGCGCCGCCCTATTTTTCCCAGCAGCCACTGCAACACCTCCATGTGACCGCGCTGACGGAGGGGTGTGTCTTTGCAGGTCATAGAGCCTCCTTCCTCCTCGACACCGACTGCAAAGAGGGAGCAACGGACTTCTAATGATAATATAAAAATAAAAAAAAAACTAAACGTGGAAAAGGAAGGAACCCACTGCCCTCGTCGCTACGATCCTCTGAAAGAGTGTGTGCGTGTGTGTGTGTGTGC
>CAAKHG010042816.1:0-17255 GCA_901007715.1 Dactylopterus volitans | reverse complement strand
TTAACAGTAAACTGATCACGAGTGACGGGTGGGCGGGGCTTAGATGTCATAGCCGCGTCTGGAGGCACGATGGAAACAACACGTCTGCTTTGAAATGGACCTGAGGCAGCTTCATATTATGAGCCGCTTATTTTCCCGCTGCCGCTGATGCACGCGCACACGAGACGCCGGCGTGAACCATCGCTTCAACTAACTGGCATCATCACGCCCGCCCCGCCCACTCTGACGCGGAGCTTCAAGAAGCCATGTCTCGACACCTATGACCTGGACCAATGAGAACATGAGAACATGGCCTGGACCTAGAACGTGAGAACATGAGAACATGGCCTGGACCTAGGACAGGGGTGGGCAACTGGCCCATGGAAGAGCTGGTGTGGCTGCAGGTTTTCATTCCAGCCAATCAGGAGCACACCTGATACAACAAAGTGGAGACAGCTGATTGGTTGAGTGGAATCAGGCGTGTTCCTGCTCCTGCCAATCAGCTGTCTTCACTGTCAGGGGTGCTCCTGCTTGGCTGGAATGAAAACCTGCAGCCACGCCGGCCCCTTCATGGACCAGTCAGGACCCCCTTGACCTAGGAGAACGTGAGACCATGAGAACATGGTCTGGACCTAGGAGAACATGTGCAGCCATGTTCCAGCGCTGCTGCTCTGACATCAGACATGAGCAGTCATCATCCTCATAAACACTCTTCTTCTCCCTGATGTCTCCATCATGAGCAGATGGCGGCAGCTGAATGAGCGCGGCCGATTCTGCGGTCGAGGGGGTGTGACGCATTTTCCGCGTCACGCTGACGTGCGTACAGACGCGGGTGTGACGTGACTCGGAGGAGCCGCAGCAGCCATCAGAACTTCACGTTACTCATCATCCGAGCGCAGCAGCGTCGGGGCCGCGCGGCGGCGCGTCGGGGCCGCGCGGCCGAGAGTCGGGGCCGCGCGGCCGCGCCGCGGGGCGTCGTCGTTGGTCGTGGTCGTGGTCGCGGGCTCACCTGCCTGCAGCAGCAGCCGCTGGACGGCGACGTTGAGGAGCCGCTTGAGCCGCTCGTTCTCCTCCTTGGAGCGCAGCGCTTCGCTCTGGTACTCGGCCACCGTCTCCTTGACGGCGCGGAAGATCTCGTCGGCGGCCGCCGTCAGCCGGTCGTTGAGGAACACGTTGAGCAGCTCCAGCTTGGTCATGTTCTCAGCCGCGGCTGCGGGCGGGACGTCCTTCTGTTTACATCCGCTCACCCGGAAGTGGCAGCGTGCCGGCTTCGGCGCTGCGCGAGCCGCGGGCGCGCGTGTGCGCCGCCTGGCGGACGGATGACCGCGGGAACGCGGCCATCGAATGCGGGAAAAAACAAAACAAATAAATTAAAATTAAAAAAACAACAACCCGGATTTATGTGCTCATTTCAATGTTTTCCTGTAATATGATATTCTAATTTTCTGCCAATGAACATGTGTTCCCGCCTGGCGTTTAATTAAAAAAAAAAAGGTCGGGGCTGCGTTGGGACTGGCTCCCGCCGCAAAGCTCACGGGCGGTTTGAATTCTGCTGCGGCTGAAAGAAAGAAAGACGGCGCGGTCGGAATGTAGCGTGCAGTCGACAAATGACAGGCAGACAGACACATTTGCACTATTTTCTATTTTCTTGTATAGTTTTTACACTGTGTTTTTGCACTGAAACTGAAGCTGCTTTTAATCTCATTGTAGCTGTGTATAGTGACAATAAAAGGCATTCTATTCTATTCTATTCTATTCTAATGTAATCTACAGACAGACAGACGTGTAGCAGATGGCATGAAGAGAAGAATTTCCAGTTAACAAAATCACAAACAAATAAGGATGATTTAGGACCTTCTTTGGCTGCTTGTGCAGCCATCTTGTTGATTTGTGATGCATTCTGGGAAATTTCTCATGTGTGCCTCTGAAAATTCTCAGTTTGTGGGGCTTAAGCTTCCCCACCTTCCTGGATCCCAGAGAGAATCCGGACTCTCTCTTGGGGCGGAGCTACAACGGATTCAGCCTCAGTGATGCTGGTGTCATTTTTCTGTTCACTTTGTGAAATCGGCTTTGACTTTGCAGCGTTTACGACATGATAATCAACACAGGGCAAGTTGAAGGTGAGCAGTCAGGAGTGGGCGGTGCTGGGTGGCGCCCTCAGCTGGCGACCTTGTCAGTCAAGTCAAACAGCCGCTCGATCTCATCGTCAAATGGAACATCGGGGTCGACTTCCACCTTTAAATCACTGATGGCCAACTTCTTGTGGAAGTGGGTGACCAGCTTGAAAAGGTGACCGACAGCCGAGGCGGAGCTGGAGGCGGAGCTGGAGGCGCAGGTGGAGCTGCTTGTGGGGGTGGAGGTGGCAGCGGCGCTGAGGGTGGAGGCGGAGGTGCTGGAGGCGGGGGCAGCGTTGTGGGACGTGGCCACGCTCTCTCTCTGTCCATTCCAATGAGTTGGGGTCTTCGGGACTGGGCTAGATGAACAGAGGCTTGTTAGCTTCTATGTGGAGGAAAGCAACGATCTCAGTTCTCTGCAAACAGAACCTGAGGACAACAACACAACCTGCAAGATGCCTCAGTCACACACGTGTGTGGACTCACTCGAGGTGGACATTATAAACTTTTACAATAGTTTTTAGTCTATGTTTATGCTATATATTTCAATTCTGACAATACTCTGTGGTGATCTGGAGGTGAAGGTGCCTGGAAACTTCTTGTGTCTCCTCTCAGTATGAAGACATTGAACAGATAAGCAGACGACTTGTAAGTGGATGGTTACTGGTCCAGTCCAAGTTCCTGAGACTTGAGCAAGACACTGAATTCCTAGTTTTTCAAGGTGCCTCCACCATGTACGGTGTGTGTGTGTGTGTGTGTGTGTGTGTGTGTGTGGTGAATAAAGTAACGGTCGTGCGATGGTGACGTGGCTGGAACAAGTGCCTGCTGGACCCTCCCACGTGCGTTTGTGCAGCCCGCCTGGCAGTGCTCCTCAGATGATGCTTTTACACTCACAGGAGCTGCACTGAACCTCTGAAGTCGGTTTATTTTCATTATACATCAAACTCAGCGGTGGCTCTCAGTCTGAATCCCTCGGTGGGCGTTTACCTCTGGGTGGCGCTGCAGGCCTGTCTGGCAGCCACCTTGCTTTCTTGACCTGGACTCAAGCCCGTTTGGGGCTCCTGTCTTGGCGGTCTGGGGCTGGACTCAAGTAGGCACCGGGACTGACGGGAAGCTCAGAGCTTCAGCTTCTGCTCCGGAGACACCTGTAATGCAGTAAAAGTCCCTCCAGATGACTCATGAGATTCTTTGGCTGGACAGATTTAAATCACAGACTGAACATCACCTGGACGCGGCACCTCTTCTCCCTCCGGCTGTACACAAATGAATACATCCTGATGGAAAATACCCTGAATGCAGATGCCGCCACCTGGTGATGTCATTTATGAGAAGGCCACGCCCAACCCAATCACAAACGATCCATCTGCTGTTCAAGGACTTACTCTTAGACTTTCAAACAGAAAACAGTGATAGAAAGTCAGAGTTCCGCGTCCTCTCCACTCTCTCATGTAGGATCCCTAAACACACGTCTGTAAACGCCTCCACCACTTCCTGGATGTCACTCAGAGCAGCTGTCAGTCATGAAGCCACGCCCCCTTTCATAGCATCACATAACTCATTACAATCAAACTTATCAGAAAAATGAACACTTGAACAAACATCAGTGTGATGAAAACTTTGTCAGACAACCTTTAAATAGCTTGTGTTAATCAAAATAAGCAGCGCTTGTTGCTTGGCCCCAGCGAGTCGGGCTGTCCAGTGAGACAGCGCACCTGCGCTAAAAACTGGACCTTTGCAGGTAACTCAAAGTTCTCCTTCGTGGCCGTTGTTTCCAAGTGTAATGATGGGCGACGGAGACTCATTGCCAGACAAGCTTGTCTCAAACAACCACCAGGACCCAACAGGCACTCGTCTTGGCCTGGCCAGGAACCTGAGCTTACCACTGCACTGGCCACGCCCAGAGGAGTAGCAGCCCAGGATGCAAAAAGCCGATCACGCTTCTTCAAAGATCTTCACTTCTGCCCACGTAAATGTCCAAAGTACAGACAGAACTTTGCACCACTTTGGGTACAACGGTGGGTTGAGGCTTCAGTGACACCTAATCACAACCTGCAACGGTTCAGCAGACGCCAAGGCCGAGCAGCAGCATGGTCTTCAGAGACAAACATTTGAATTCAACCTCCTCCCGTCCTTCAAAATGAGGGACCAGAGAAACCGTCCAACATCACTGTCAAGTCCCCTGGGGCACCAGAAGCTGTTGACTTGCTGTTTTCTCCTCAAGTCCCACATTTCTTTTGGCAATCAGGTCCCACAAGAATGTCAAAATCAAACCCACTGGACAGTGAGAGGAGACCCGCCCCCCCTTGTGACGCCCCCGTCAACACCCCTCACATACAGGCATAAAGTGACCCTGTGGATGAGGCTCCAGTACTCTGAGACCCATGTTAATCACACCTGGAAGAAGCCCAACTGTCTTTACATCGAACCACTCATGGGCCAGGCCCACAGCGCCAAGCATCCCAGGTGTGGCTGAAATATCTCAGCCACGTCTGAGATTACACCGACCAGCGCAGCGGAGGAGGCCGCGGTCGCCGGCCAAGAGGCTGATGTATCTCACCAAGCAATGCACCCCTGGCCAACGCAGAGCTGTCAGTGTGTGCTGGAAAAGAGTCGCAGAAAGTGTTTCAGTGTGGGAAACGCTGCCAACCTCAACGTAATCCATAAGAATAATAGTATATTATATTTGAGGGTGGATTTCCGGGTGGAGTGAGCAAGTGTAAACAGAAGGGTTTGGAGTCTGGATGTGAATGGTTCGAGTGACTCTCTGTTGCGGTGGTCTCCACACCAAAGACCACTCATATTTGTGTCCCCACTCCCCCACACTCCATCGACCCCCGCTTCCCCACCCTCCCTCCTGGATACTAACACACCCTTGCGCACCCCTTCACCCAGAAAGGTGGAAGCCGCCAGTGCTGCAGCGCCAACACTCCCAAGATAAGCGGCACCCTCGTGCGTCCAGTCAAAGGGAGACGACCCGACACCAGAGATCCACCATGGCCAGAAGGCCGAGTCAGACCACCAGGGTGGCTGAGACCATCAGCCCCAGCAAACCCCAGCTGGAAATGCATGAAAGAGATCTATGCATGGAGAGCTTATCTCAATGAGGTCTATGTCCTAAGCCCATTCTTGATGTTACTGCTCCTCCAGACATATCTAAGATACAGCACCAGTGCCAAGGTATCAAAAACAAGCAGTGACTTAACGAGACATAAAAGTGGAGCTGAGGTCTGAAGACTGCAGGGGAGAAGAAGCGAGGTCGTTTGAAGGCAGCAGTGTCCTTCGTATGAAATAAGCTGAAATCACTGGTGGAGGAGTATTATCTACTCAGAAAATAACATAATTAAACATATGCATACCTATCTGCCATAACACTGAGGCCACTGACGGGTTTAGTATACGACAGCATTCTAACACTGAGGGTTACAAGGTTCACTTCCACTGAGATTACGATTTATTACAAAGGTGAAGGATGCGATTGGTGGTGCTGTTAAACAGTGTTGGGTTAAACAGAGAAGCGTTCCTAATATTTTGACAGTCTAGTTGATATAAATGGGATGGACAAAATAACGCAGCACCTCGAAATAGATTCAATAAAAACAATGAACAAATGACTTTCCACACAAATGCAACTATCTTAGCCTCCAGCGATGCCGTTTGTCAGCTCTCACTCGTCAGCAGTGGCGCCAGGCTCAGGACAGCCCAGTGCATGTCGGCCATCTTTGTATCTGCCTGGAGTGAATAAGACGAGGTCAGATTGACTTAGTATGACTTACTTTTCAGGGGTGCACGCTCGCTCTGAAACACTGATGGCTGGGCGGCTATGGACTCAGCGGTTCCCCGTAGAATGCACTTTATTTCAAATCCAAGATGGATGTCTCCACTGGACGTCTGCAGGACGACTTGACCAAACTAGGTATTTTACGGACAGAACAAAGAGGCTTAAGTCTGCCTGCGTTCTGTCCAGCATCTCACCAATCAAGCATTAAAGTCACTTGGCTGCCCCCGGTCATAAAGCAGCGCAGCAGCGTCACCCGCGTCACCCTGATGATATCACGCAGCCGACATTCATCAGTCTCCCTCGCGAGCTGATGGTTGTGATGGGCGTGACCTTTGACTCACAACATGCTCGTCCGTCACGGAGAGGCTTTCGCACGCAGCTGGATTTTTCTGATTTCTCTCGATCTGTAATGATCGGAAATATGACGAGAGCCAAGAGGTCTCGTCCGCTTTGATGTCACAAACGTACGACATCATACAGTCAGCATTCATTTAAATGTTACCCTCTTTCCATGCTGCTGTCGATATAGAGCTCTGTGTCCATGGTAACCATGACTATGCGATGCGGTCTGCACTGCTCTTGACACGTGTAATGGCTCCGTGGGTGGGTGGGTGTGATGTGTGTGGGTGGGGCTTCATCGATACCTGTGTGTAGGTCGAGTTTTATTAACTGTGAATTTATGACCGTAAATTCATCCCTCGTTTATCTTCATTTGACCAATTAACATGTGTTCTGAGAACATCTGAGCAGATCCACACCTGGGAAAACTCTGGAAGTGTTTGGGAACTGAGGAGGTTCGTTGTGGTTTCATTGTGAAGGCGGAATGTTTTCATTGGTGCTTGAATGAGGATTTCAGCCGCTCAACAGTTTAGGTCTCCATGAAGCTCCAAACATCTTCAGTGGTGAGTCAAACACTTTTACCACACAGCCATGATGATGTCACACCAGCAGAAGGTTGTTTGAAATAAGCAGAACCTTGGATCTGGTTCATATCAGGTTTCCTGTTTGCATGGTGGAGTCACTCTGCCATTGGTGGATGCAGCGATGTGTTCATAGACGCTGATTTTTGGAAGCGTTCCCGAGTCCATGCAGTGATGTGGCCACACCATCATGTCTGGTTCAAATGCAGTTTAGATCTCCACCATCAGTGCTGGGTTTCAGTTTTTTTTACAGCCAGATCCAGTAATACCCTGTTGCCAGGTAACCTCGTTAATGTTGAGATGTTCCATCAGGTATTTTCGTGTAGCATTTCTTGAATGTGTTGCTGCAAAGAAAGTTGGCAACTTTTTGTTTTTTTTTAAATGACCCCTTTTCAGTTCCATCAGTTCTCCAGTGCCTCCTTTCTGCTGTATTTAATGAGATATGGGTTTTCAATGTTTTCCTTATCACATCATGTTTCTATTTGCACTTTACTCAACATCCCAGCTCTTCTGGGCGTACGTCTAAAAACAGGAGAGCTGTGAAAGCGTTGAATTCGCGTGGCTTTGTATGTCTTTGGATTTCTGTTTTCCTCCCAACTTCGAGTGACTTCGAGTGAGCGTGGCTGTATGTCAATAAAGTTATGGGGGAAAAACCCCCCCGACCATCTCTGGTCACGTGACCCTGGCCTCAGAACCGGAAGCCCAACCCCTTCGTGTTTTCATCACGCTGCCGCCATTTTGCTGAAGTGCGGCAGGCGACGAGCCGGGACGGAGTGTGTCCAAAACTACGTAACTTTGTAAAAGCCTTTTATACCTTCCATTGGTAATTGACGTCACGTATATTGCAATTTCATACATTTGACCACATCGACGTTGTGTTTATAGTCCATAAAAGCGAATAACTCGGTTTGTATGGGAACTAGCCGCCGCCTCGAACCGTGCTAACGACGCTTAGCTAACAGAGGAGCTAACGCAGAGGTCGCGGGAGCGCCGTCAGTAGGCCTTTGTGTCCCGGCGTGAGCTACCACCGTAACCCGCTACTTCACGGCTCAGTTCTTAAGTGTAAAGCCATCCAATTCTGATAGAAAGCGGCTCCGGTTGTCTCGTAGCCGCGTCCAATGCTCGCCCAGTAACGTTCCGCTTAGTGGCCGGGATTCGCTCGTAGTGTCTGTGGGCGGCTTATTATTACCTTACAGTAAGTATATGATGTTCACAACCCGCTTGGTTTTACGCGTCTGAGCTCGAAGCTTAAACGTACGCTGAAGGCGGCCTATGAGTAATTTCACTTGTCAAAAATATGGAATGTGTTTGGAATGCGTTGTTTGTATCAATTTCCTGCATTTGAATGGTGTTGAGCTGGTGTTGTGGAGCGAGGAGGAGCAAGTCAGCTGTTAAACAGTTGTTGTCGTGCCATTTGCTCCCATAGATTGCAATTTTCCCTGAATCTTAAGATGGAAGACAGAGATGTTCTCTGGGTTGAGAACGACGATGAGTGTGGAGCTAGAACCTCCATGTCTAGAGGCACCAAACAATCAGGATTAGATACCTGACATGCATGAATGTGGGCTGCCAGCGCAGCGAGTCCTGCTCCTGCTGCTGCGCCTTGTGTGTGGAAATGTCTCCCAGCATTGTGTCTGTGCTCAATGTGTGTCTCCTAATAACCATTTTCAGTGTCTTTGGGAGTGTTTTTGATTGATTTGTAGGTTGTAATTCCAACCATCCTCTTGGCCCTTTGTGGGGATCCCAACATACCCTCCATTGAGAATACATGGGCAGAAGATTTTTTTTTCCTTCTCAGCAGTGGTAACCATCAGCTGAAAATGTCTAGATCCCTGAATATGCTGCCCATTTTTCCCGCTGTCATCACCCAAATGTCACCACGCCAACGGAGAAGCTGATGATTTTTCCCCCCACCCATCAGCCTGCGGTTGACCCCATTTTGCCACATCAGTTTTAACATTTTTGGATCTACTTTTTTTCTTCTCTGGCAATCTGTTTCCAATTATTTTATTAGTCACCCCAATTAAAAAAAATAGTATTAAAAATACTCAAAGGAAAGACTCTTGCATCCAGCATGGTTTATGTTTAGCAGTCTGGCGGAGATAAAGGCGTCTCAGGGAGTCTCAGAGAAGGGCTGTCGTAGGAAGACAAGTGCCTCTGGGCGACCCACCCCCCCTTTCCTCTTATCTCACGGATCAAGTGTTCCTTCAGGACTCCATACCGTCACGGAGACGCCCCACCAGCAGCCTGCACAAGAGGGAGATCACCTACAAGCCACCTCAGGTAAAGGTGGCACATTTGTAACCCCCAAAATCACAACAGGTACCTCAGCACAGTTTAAACTGGTTGCACTTAACCCCCCCCCCTTTGAAGACCCAGTGTGATTGCTGCTAATTGCAAAACACTGAGATCTAGAGATGCTTTACATGTAGTGACTGTGTAGATGAGGGCATTCCTTAATCTGAGAGAACCTGCTGCAAATACACCAATCAGCCATAACATTATGACCACTACATGTTAGAACATACTGATATCAGTCCTCCCTTCAGGAGGAGTTATATGTTGAATTGTGATTGAATGTGTGTGAGAGAGGTGTTGACATGTTTGAATGATTGTTGTTTGTGACGCTGTTGAACTGTACTGGGTTACACGAACGATGCCCCTATATTTTTGATCATCCTAATGCATATGAGTGGGATGAAAACTGATTAGCGGAATACTTCCTCTTGAACCTGCGGGTGGTTTTGACATTGTAGCTGATAAATGCATGTGCTTAATTCTTTTGATAGAAGAAACTTCTGCCAGTGTTTCTGGTCCTTTTTATGATATGTATCAGACAAACGCAGGTATCATAACATGCAGAACCCCTGCATCAAGTCGTGCTTTTCTGTCTCAAGTCATCCTTGTGTGAATAGTTGTGCACCAGCTCGTCGTCGTTTTCACATGTGCAGCCACGTTGTAACCTGTATGAGTACCTGACGTGAGGTGGGTGTGGTTTCTGACATGTTGCTGTGCTCTTCGTTGTCAGCAGGAGTCCTGAAGCAAACCAGCTGCCTGGTTTAAAGGTCGTGACCTCATCACTTCTGCCAATCCAGACGCAGAGCAGCCCTATCATGACCAACCATGGAGATGACTGCTACTTCTATTACTATTCCACCTGCAGTAAAGTGAGACAAACTTGAACTCAAAGCTGGACTAGTCTGAACGTTCCCGGTAACCAGGAGGAGGAGGTGTGGCCTAACTGTGTTTTCATTCACCGCTCAGGGAGATGACTGCCCATTCAGACACTGTGAAGCGGCTATGGGTAACGAGACTGTCTGCAACCTCTGGCAGGAGGGGCGGTGCTTCCGTGCCGTCTGCAAGTTCCGCCACATGGAAATCACAGTAAGCAGAACCTTCAAAATACAAGCTCGAAAATATCCCTTTGAAGCTTTGCCCACTCGAGGCTGTGTGTGTCTCGAGTGGCCATTAACAGAGGGAAGAGGAAGCCTCTCTGTAAAACTGGGACAGGAGCTCCACTCCTGCCTCTGGACCTGTTTGGAGGAACACAAACTCTTGCTGTCACATTGGTAGAAAGCCACAGTCGTGGTAGATGTTGGTAGATGACCCTAAAATGGGATTTAGGGTACAGTGTTATCAGATATTGTCAAGCTTCCTTTTCCGAGTAGATTTCCATAACCTACGGCTTGTGAATGTCTTCCCCGGAAGGAGAAGTAGTAGAACGTTAATCTGATCCAGAGAGGAGCTTCAGGCGTGTTGTTTCATGTTATGAATTTTTCACTGAAACAGAAAAAGCGCAAGGAGATACCTTGTTACTGGGAGAACCATCCCTCCGGCTGCCAGAAGCCACACTGTGCTTTCTTCCACGAGAAGCCTCGTTACATCGACGGCGTCTTTGTTCCATGTGATAAAGGTGAGTGAGGAGCTATCGAAACAAATTCAGAGGATTTAAACGTAGCCAGCGATGTGACAAGCGACGTTCTCCCAGGTCTGAGCAAGAACGAGGAACCGCAGCAGGAGGAGCCGGTGCCCTCGCCGGCCCCACCGCTACCCACGGCAACCAACCCCCAGCTGAGAGGCGTCATCAAGACAGAGAGCCAGGAGCCGGTGCCCAGCCCCACCCACCCACCCGTGGTGATTAATCCAGCAGATGACGACGAGGATGAGGATGGTGAGCTCGGTCACATCTGAGAATTGCTGTTACTTTGTTTCTGCTTTTCGAGATTAGAGTTTAAGAAGTCCTGCCTCCTCTGACTCTCTTTCCAGACCAGTTCTCAGAGGAGGGAGATGATGGCAAGGTCGGTCCTTCCCCGAGAAAGCTGCCCAAATCAGGTGAGCTCTGGCCCAGAGACCCAGCGAACGGCATCGCTCCTGTGGGACATCTCTGGACTGACACTTGTCAATGGGGTGATGTCTCCACAGATGACTCGCTGAACTTTGGCGTGAGCACCTTGGAGGAGATCCGGCTGAGGAAGGCCCTGAAGGCGAGCATGAGGCGAGCTGAATTTCCCGTCCAGGTTGCCGATACCTCTGCCAACGGCGAGAAAGAAAACATCCAGTCTCATTTTCGACCAGCCCTTTACACGGACCGAGACGGTAAGAAGCACACATTTTTAAGGTTGCCAGAATTTCATTGATGTAATTTCTCTAATTTAGTTTTATCTTCCCTTCTTAATGTGCTGTAATGTGCTTTTAAGGCTTTTTATTCATGATTCTACTCTGTTGCAAACCACATGAAGCAATGAGTGTGAGGAAGATGGTAATGTGAGTCGCTGGGCTCTAAAGGGTCTGTTGTAAAACACCAGCCAGACGCCCATGTGGATGCTATAACCTGGTCTGGAGGTAACCTGGAGGAACCCTGCAAGCCGAGAGGGTGTCTTCTACGCTTAGTATTTCCTTGTTGGATTTTTTAGAAGCAAGAAAGCACAAAGGCTATTCCACACAAAAAATGAAACTTTAGGAGCTAAAAAAAAAAAATTGGATTCTAAAGTGATTTTTGTGGTCAGTTTGTAACTTGGCCCAGCAAACCTTTTTGAAAGAATGAAGATTAAAGAGTTTCAGTTGATAATTGTCGAACGACCTAATGAAAAGAAAACTATGGCAGCACTCTAGATGTCGTCCTAAACTGCCACACTAACTTTTCAAACACATTACATGTTAAAGCAAGAAATGTTATTATTGACATGTTTTTCATCATAGCCCCACTCTTTGAAGAAAGCCGGACGTCAAGAGGAAGCGTGGCTGACAGGCTCGGGAGGAAGATTCCCAACATCAGTAAAGTTCTTGTTACCCCATTTTTATTCAGTTGATCTTGTCGACAGATTTCAGAGTAAGAGTGGTTGTTGATGGTTGCGAGGAGGAGCTGATGACTTGTTCTTGCCTTAGTGGTGAACAGTGGCGAAGGCCCCCCCCTGAAAAGGAGTCTGGCTGAGCGTCTGGGCAGAGTTGTGGCTGAGGAGTCGCCGCTGGAGCCCCCTCAGAAAGGTAAGTATTGCAACACATATCAGGGGTTGCTCCGAAGTATTCACTGAGCATGTTCTCGCTGGTACGAGGTTTGTACCCAACAGTGAGAAGAGCCATGCTGTGACTATGAAGTGAATTTGGTGGAGTTCAAAGAATCAGTCAGATGTCTAAAACGGTCTCCTCTCTTCTTAGCTTTGAAGCCCGTTAAAGAAAGACTTAGATTGCCTGCTGCCCCCGTCATCACCACGCAAGCAGGTAAGAAGCCTCAAGTCTTTTAGAGGTTATCGTTACATTTTCTTCATTTTTTTATAGTTATCATGTCCATTAATTGAGTCACTCTAATGTTTTCAGCAGCAGAGATCAGCACAAACTCAAAGAAAACTCCTGGGCAGATTCGCATCAAAACTCTGGAGGAGATCAGACAAGAAAAGGCGGCAAAGTCTCAGTCTCAGAGCCGACAGGATGAGTCTTCACTAGTAGCTCCAGAAATCTGCAGCGGCAAAACCATTCCCACCAAAAGCACCAAGGGTGCAAAGAGAGCCATTTCCGTCAAAGACATCTCCATTGGCCACATCAAAACGTTCTCCGAGATCCTGCACGCCAAGAAGAAAAAACAGGAAGTGCAGCAGTTGCAGATTTCCGACCCTAAGACAGCCACACAGAGCGCTCAGAAAGGCTCAAGCCAGTCTCAGGAGGATCCCGACCATGCTGGGCCCAACCTTGAGGCCATAAAGGCAGGTGAGGTCAGAGTGAAGACCCTGGAGGAGATTCGCAGGGAGAAGGCATCCAGGATTGAAGCTCAGCAGCTCATAGACACCCAGAACAAGAAGAGTCCTGACTTCAAGGAGAATGGCGCTAAGAAGCGTGGCCTGCTGCGCATCAAGAAGCCCTCATCTGAGAGTAAGACGTCTCCTTTTCCTGTGGTGATGAGAGGATTGCAGTTTTGCTGTTGTTGATGTCCTCAAGAATTTATTTTAAAAAGTGTCTGTTGATTCAGCAGGTAACATCACAACAGAGAAGACCACTGAAGTGACTGAGAAGTCACAGGATGCTAATTCTGCTGCTCCTGAGGTATGCAAGTCGCTGTAAGGTGTGGTTGGTTGGTTGTTCGCTCTTCTCTTCAGCGTTGGTGATGGTAATCTTGCTGTGTCTTCCCAGACCAGTCCTGCCACCAGTAACAGCATCAAAGTCAAGACCTTCGAGGAGATCATGCGGGAGAAGCGCCTCCGCAAGCAGGTCTCCACAAGTGACCCGGCTAGCGCTTCAGCTGAAACGGAACCTTCTCAAGAACTTCCAACAAGTGCCACCTTAAAGAGAGAGATTAACACTAAAGTCAGCCATATACCTTCAGACTCCTCTTCACCTGTCCAGAATACACTCGTTCGCAAACTGATCCCCCTCAAATCCAAGGCCGCGTCCCCTGTGAACAACACTGCTGCTCCTGGTTCAAGTGCTGCCGTCATAGCCCTGACCTCTGTCCCTGTGAAAAGGAGGTCCTCCCCGCAGAGCCTCAGCAGGTCCATGGAGGCCCCGGTCAAAAACCCAAAGAGCCCCACTGCACCATCACCAGCCAAGCAGGCCAGAATGGCTCCTCGCTGTCCACCTGCACAGAGCCACACTGCTGATAAAGCTCTCAACAACAATCAGAAGAAATCCCCAGAGCACAGCGCAGACGCCAGAGGTACCTCACCAACTTCTCTGCCATAGATGCTTCACTTAACCATCCAGGTTTCACCCGAGTGACATTGTTGTAGTCAGCTTCCTGTAGTCACCAGGTTCTTTACATGTCATGGAAACAAGGATTCAATTTTCCCTTTTTGGGGTTTGATTTTTACGGTGCTTTCACGCCAGAGCTGATTCCTGTCCAGTTTTCATTGACCATCATCTGTCATTCAAATCATTGCGGTTAACGGTGTTAACTGTCATCTTCTGTCAAGCTGGAGTAGCGTTCCATTCTGTATATTGAACGGCCATATTTCTGCATCATACACTGCATCATGCCGTCTTTATGGTCACTTTTATTTTTGGACTGATCTGAAAGCTTCACAAAAGGCTCATACTTGCGGCTGGAGCTGTCTCTCCATGTTCAGTGAATTGGTCAGCGTTGGAGCCACAGATGTTTTAATAATAATACAATTATTATTATTATTGGTTTTAGGAAGATTTTTCGATCACAACCTTTCAAAGCAGATTGGACAAATTGCCTCCAAGTTCTTGGGCTTAAAACTGAAATGTGCCTGTGTCAAGGTTGAGGATGGTGCATCTCATGTACTATAGCTGAGGAAGAACAACTAGATGACGTCATCAAGCACCAGCAAAAGTTGGAACGATGAAAACGATGCGGAAACGGCGATGAACATGTTACCTTTGTTTCATCCAGTTGTTTCTATTCAGATTTGTATCATAATTCTAAGAAAATAATTGCATCTTCACTTTCTGTTTTTATGGTAGCTGAGTGTTCAGTTTCCCTGTGTGCTTAAGTAGCTCCGCCCTCCTGGTTACTGCCATGTACTGCGTTGCTTCAACACTACACAACACAAGCTTCTGAAGAATTTTAGATCAATCCAATTTCATTTGATTGAAAAAAAAATCTGAATGCGTTGTTGATCATGGATTAATAATGCTGATCCCTGCCAGGTAGTGTGTTTTGTGTGGTGTTAAAACTGTCCATTCAAACCCCGGTGGGGCCAAACAAGCAATACCGTGGCTGCTTGAAAAGGTGGATCTTGGTCCAATGTAAATTTGTTAAATGTGCAGGTGCCCTTAAACAAACCTGAGTGGTCATGCTAACACTTACTTGGGTTTCTGGAACGGTGCACACTTAACACAAATGTACACTGAATGACGAAAGAAACTTTTCCTCCTTTTCAGTGAGGCCTAAACTGAACGTGAAGCCTTCTGTCATGAAGCCTGCTGGACAGGTGACGCCAGGCCAGAAGAGGCGGGGAGCAGAGCGGTCTTCCATTGCTGCAGTTAAACCTTTAAACACTGCCTCCGCAGTCATGGAGGATGCACTGCAGGACGTCCCCCACACAGGAAGTCCGGTAAGTTGGTTTCACTGGGCCATATTTCCTTTGCATCGGTATCATTTGCTAAAATGCTCCCATAAATCCATCCATCTATTGTCTTCTGCTTATCCGGATCCCAGTTGTTCTGGCAGCAGACTTTGCAAATCAGCCCAGACCCCATTTTCCTCAGCACAGTCCTCCAGTTTCTTTCTGGGGAAATCAAGGCCAGATGAGCTCTGTGTTCCCGCCAGTGCAGCTGCATGTGCCCTGAACACCTCATAACATGATGGGTCGGGATGGCATTCTGATCATGTACCTGGACCACCTCAACTGACTTCATTCGATGCGAAGGAGCAGTGGTTCTACTCCGAGAGGCCAAGCTCAGTCACGCTTTTGAGGAGGGTCCTTTTGGCTACTTGTATCCATATTGGTGTGTAAGGGCAACGCTGGTAGAGGCCACCTCTCACGGGGACGTTCGATCTTTGACCAAGAATGCTGCTCGCCTTGTGGTTGCGTAAGGAAAGGAGGTTTTCACCTGACCTCACTTCCGTGTTGAGCGGCGGGCGCGAAACACAGATGGAGGGCAGGAAGTGATTTAGATATTACATAATAGATATTACATAGTCTGGATAAGTCAGTATGCCGATGTTTTGGGTCGTTTATGGTTGCCCAAATCAATCAAACCGTGAAAAAAGCAAGAGCTTTTATCGAGTGGCCGAGGCGGTCGGTCACAAAGGGGGAAATTGTAGGAAGCTCACAGAAAAACGCCGGAAAAATTGGCTCTTAAATGTTGGCCTCCGCTCTGGAGGAGCAGAGCCGGGTGATGCCCGCGCGTGCAGCCGCCACTTCCTCAAAGCTCACTTGTTTACTAGCTCATAGTGAACATTTTCTTTCCCCTGTAACACTGACGTTAGTTTTGTTTTTTTTTAGCTTTGTTGAAGTCACGTCAAGTCAAACTGAATAACCTACATTTATTAGGCGTATATAGGGTAACGTTACGTCTCATGGGTCATTGACATCACACAGCATGTCTGTATGGCATCACACAGCAAGTCTGGCAGTTTTATGAAAACGTACAGCCGCCGCTGGCCCACGGCGCTCCTCTTCGGGAACATTAGCGATGTGACCGCCTACAGCACACTGGTGCTTCCTGTGAAGCCCGAGTGAAACGGTGGTAAAAGCTTTATTTTTATTTTTTGTAATGTCATTATGTAATACCTGTCACACCTATTGCACAAAGACCCCAAAAAATGCTCCAGGGGAGCCCATGCTGCGCTTGTCACCTTCCTCTTTGCCTGAAGCTCGGGGTTTGTTGGTTTGTTTGGTTTTGTTTGTTCTGCCTCGGCTGTAAGTTGACATCATACGGAATGTCCGTATAAAAACATACCTCAAATCTTGCACTTTATATGTACATCTGTTGCAAAAGCACCCGGTGCCTCACAGAAAAACGTTGGAAAAAAATGGCTTTTAAATGTTGGCCTCCGCTCTGGAGGAGCAGAGCCGGGTGATGCCCGCGCGTGCAGCCGCCACTTCCTCAAAGCTAACTTGTTTATTAGCTCATAGTGAACATTTTCTTTCCCCTGTAACACTTCAACTCTTTAGGTGGCCCAAATAAATTAAATGAGGTGGAGTGGGTATACTTGGCTCCTGCAGTTACCCTGGGTTACCAGAGGGAGAAACCAATGTCAGGATCATCCCGTCACCGGGAGGAGAAAATGAGGCGCAGGGATCAGCAGCAAACTCCTCGTCTCCCTGGCAACAGTCCATGTCTCCACGGGTGTTCCACCCGATCTGTGAGAGCGGTTAACCTAGTAAAGTTAATGATGGTAACGCGGAGACACACTGCGCTTCATGGCTGCTGCTAACCGCTGATGCTAACAGATGCTAACTGTGCTATAGCCATAAATAAAACTACTCACCCTGGCGGAAACCAAACGGAGGTGGCTGTCTAATATCTTTGAGCCCAGGTGGCTCCGCCCCCCGCTGAGAAAGT
>CAAKHG010042815.1:0-17509 GCA_901007715.1 Dactylopterus volitans | reverse complement strand
TGCAATTTGTTCTCCATGTTTTCAGTGTTGAAGTGTGAGTACTGTGGAAGCCTTGCTCCAGCCAGCCAGTTCAGAGGAACGAAGAGGTTCTGTTCAAATACCTGTGCTAAGAGGTTTGTTCTCCGTTGCTGTCTTGTATAGCTTCAAACTCTTGTTGTTTGACGCAAAGAAAAGGCAACCATGCATGTTTTCTTTCCCTTCTTAGCCAAAAATGGATTCCATGGATGATAAGCACTTCATGTAGATGTGCAATGTTTGTTTGAAGTAAAAGCATGCTAGCTCTTTGCAAGTAAACAAAGCAAAGCTAATAAAAAAAACACTCATTTAAACCCACGACATTTTGACAGTTTATTACAAATGTTCCTGGGTGATTGATGCGTGTACAGGAATGATGTCTAGATAATGTACTGTTGTTTTGGATCTACAGGTATAATGTGAGCTGTAGTCAGCATTTCAAGACCAGCAGAGGTAGAAGCGCAGGGCTGCAACCACCTCCAGCACCCACTGAGAGCACCGCGAGGCGCAGGGCTCCACCTCGCAGGAGCAGTACTGATATTAGTAAAATATCAAGCCAGCATCTGACTGTCAAGGTAAGCTGCGTAGATTATAAGTTTGTCATGATATATTATTTTCAGTGAGTCCCATACATGGGCTTAAGTCCAAGGGAGTTTTATCTCATATCTGGTTCGAAGGCCTCCGAACAACATGATGATACAGTTAATGAGTCATTTGTGCTGATTTTCACAGGCGGGTTTGTTAGTTCTGATCTCATCAGGTCAGTTGATGAAACTGAGCAATCAGCTGACACGCCTTTTATCTGTTGGCTTTTGTCTCCCTGCTATGTCTTCCTGCCCTCAGTGATGGTTTTAAAGTCAACAGTCAGAGACAACCATGTCTGTGTCATTTTCTTTGGAGTAACTTTGCTCTTGTGTGTTCAAAAATCAGCAGTATTGTACGTTTTAGACAAAACCAGATGGACTTGGTTCCTCTGTTGCCAACTTCTACTGTACAAGCACTCTTAAAAACACACCAGTGAGACACACTGTTGCCTTCGCTGACATTTCTTCTCATGATGCTCAATAAGTCTTTCTCAGTTGATACTAGGGCGTTAACAGAAAAGTCGATTCGTGGACGCGGGGGCGTCGACAAGTCGTGTGTTTTTTCCCCCTCTCTGTGTGCTTGTGTACAGAATGCAATCGCTGTCTCTGATTGGCTTATGCTCATGTCACTTCATAAAAAGGGCGGAGACATGGGGCGGCCCCGATCCGAAACCATAAGAATTAAACATGTTCATTATTTATGATCATAAATCCTGTAGTGTGTTGGGGATACCGAGGGAAACTGAGCCTGTCCTGCGTGGATCGTCATGGGAACGGAATGCTAGCCAATGAGAACTAAGCACGCTTATTGAAGGCGATAGCAAAACAAATGGGTGCGGTAACGGCGAGGTGGTGAAATCCGATGGAGCACAAAAATGATTTGTGGTAACGTGAGTGTTTGTACAACGTGTCACGCAAAACTTACCACAAGAGAACGGACGAGGAGACGAGTCGGGTTGAAACACAACCTAATCCTAATGCACTGCAGGAAACAAGCTAAAGAGCCATTTAAAACCGAGGTGTCATCCCTGCGTTGTCATCCCTGCGTTGTCATCCCTGCGTTTCCTCCTTTGGAACCGTAAAATTGGAGGCGTTTTGGTAAAATTATAGACGTTTTGGTAAAACACCGGCACTGATGCGCTGAAATAGAGGGGAGAAGAAGCAAACATCACTAATGGGACAGGGGCTGCTGCTTCTGTGGATTTTAATTGTGGTTTAAATTGAATGGTGTTGCATTACTGATGTTTTCTGAAGTCATCTTATCGGCTGTAATTTTATTACAGTGCATCCTTAGTTCATCCTTTAATGCAAACACAGGCAGTGTGGTAAACTTAATTCAATAGCAAATATGCTTTTGTGCTGCTTTTGCTCACTGGAGCACCAACTTTGTATTCATGGGCAACCGAAATACGCCCCCGTACAAATAGTCATTGGCCTCTCCATTTGCCAAACATGACGATGCCCGGATGTTTTATGATGTAACCTTTTCAACTAATGAAACTTTAGTTGCACTTAGTTGGATTTAGCCTTAGCACTGGACTTGAAAAAAATACTGAATAACCCCAACCTAATTCCGTGAGTCATGATTGTTTTATGAGAAATTGCAGCTTTCTCTCTGACGTCTAATCAGTTGATTAAATATTTGGAACTCTGCTCCGTGGATTTAGTGCCACTCTGAGTCCAGTCGTTCAGAGGACGTTTCCAGCGACGGGGAAGAGGAAGATGATTCTCCTTCACTTTCACCAAGCTCCTCACACTCCTGCTCCCGAGCCGAGCACAGTGCCCCTCAGTCTGACAGCTCAGCGCCCGGCAGCCTCCCTATGGAGGGCGCCAACTTCCTCTCAGCAACTCCGGCTCAGTGGAGTGTGGAAGAAGTCTGCAGGTTTATCTCTTCACTTCAAGGTCGGTGGACGGTGTTTAGAGAAATGGTTAATGTTACTTGTGTAAATTTATTTATTTTTTTTAAATTTCTTATGCCAATAACATCTCTGTCCTGTGTGTCCAGGCTGCGAGGAGCTAGCAGCCCAGTTCCTGTCACAGGAAATAGATGGACAGGCTCTGCTGCTTCTGCGAGAGGACCATCTCATCTCCACCATGAATATTAAACTGGGTCCTGCTCTCAAAATCTGTGCCTCCATCAACAGCCTGCGTGAGTGATGCAGTCAGCACTTCAGAGGGACAGCAGGATTGTTTTCTCATTGATGACTTTTCATTGGAATCTTGCTCCTCTTTTATCGTTACAATGATAAAACCTAAGACTGAGATCTGTGAGGATCACGAGGAATTTTTCTTTTTTTCTTTTTTTTTTAATTTTTACAACAAATCACTCATGTGGAGACATGAGATGGACAGTTTATGTTCTGGACACTGAATGTGCTGAAACATGCTTCATGCATACTGTTGACGTGTATGAGTGGTGGTGAGCATAAACAGTTTGAAGTATCCATATCAATAGTGGGGAATAGGCTTTGTCTGTTTGTCTGTCAACGTCAAAGTGCAAACCTTTTGTACAGTATATATGTATACTCGTTTTGAAGCTCTTCTAGACCTTCTTCCTAAAACTGTTGGATGAAAAAAAGCAACATTGCCTTCTTGCTGTATTTCAAATGGTGCTTTAACCTTAGTGTTATGATTTGGAGTGATTTTAAAAACAGTCCATTTCTCATTTATATATCTGTTTTTTAGGTTGGTTTTTTTTTTGTACAGTAGATGTTCAGTCCAGGCTCCAATCAACCCAAACCAGCAAAGAACGTTCAAATGCCTGGTATTTTACTTAGTTCAGTTTAGCGACTATTAAAGTTTAGTTTTTTATCTTTTCCATTTTGTACTATCAAAAATTATTTTTTCATGTATGTATAGTTTTGATAGCGTTAAACAGGTTATCTACCAAAACATAGGTCTGTCTCATGGTTTGCTCTTTCAAGGGCTGAGCAGGGTGGGACGCTGTCTGTATGCTTTTATTCCACCGGTGACACTTGAAAATGAAAAGAGCCATTTCAGACTTTGTGATGATTATTTATTCACATTTTAGCTTTGTGTAAACAGGTTGAGCTCATTTCCCTCTCGGAGGTGTTCGCATGAAGCGACCATGTGGAGAAACCCTTCAGACAGTGAGTGTAATAATATAAACACATAGATGCCTTCTTCATTTCCGCAGCGTGGAATCATACCCCAAAAAATAACATCTGTCACAATTCATCATTAAACACAATTTGTAAACCATCATATACTGACAGCACCAACTACTAATCCTGAGTAGCAGCTGCACGAGTCAAGTTTACATATCCTACATCGAGTACAAAGTATGTTATTTGCCCAAATGAGTGGTTCCCAAATATTAACAACCTTTTCAGTGTATAGATTGTCTTAATTTAATTTATGGAAACCTGGCGTACCAGAATATTTACCATTTTAGGTCCCAAAGCCTCCCCAAACAGAGTGTGGGACACTTTTATTGTACCTGCAGCACACTATACAAGTATTGTTCAAGTGCACCATGGGGGGCTATTACTTGAGCTTAGTGCAATATTTCTACGAGCGCACACAGTCCTCAGAAGACCGTGTAGCTGTTGGCTTCTCCAAATCCTGCTTCCTGCAGGTACTGCTCAATGTTGATTGTCCCAGGCACCTTGAGGACTTTGTCTGAGGCACCCTTCTCTCCTGAGAGGAGCTTTCGGCTCACCTCAGCAAGAGAGGGTCGTTCTTGATCCTTCCACTGGCAACAACCCTTTATGACGGAGTATCTGAGCGTGAGAGAGAGAGAATTGTTGGGTTTTGTGTGTTAAATATGCAGGCTATGTAATAACTGGAGGAGGCGGCGACACTTACAGTGTGTTGGAGCAGTTGGGAGGTTTTTTCAGACTCTTCCCTCGTTGATGAAACTGTAGAAGCTCGTTCACTGCGATTTCTGCAAATGGAGCTTCCCCTGGAAAGAAAATGGGTAGTTAAGTAGACCTTGAGTTACCTGGTAAATACTAGCACATTGTAAGACAATCAACTTTCATGCATTTTCAAAAGCAACTCACCTAGTGTTGCCATTTCATATAGTAAGATGCCAAATGACCAGCTGGAGAGGCACAAAAAATAGTTACCAAGTGCCCATGATACGCTTCCTATGTTTACATTTCATACTGCAGCTCCACACACACATCGTATTTGAATATCTGGCACATCATGAGTGCAAAGCGAAACACTCACACATCGCTGCTCTGACTGGCAGGTCTCCTGGCCAACAGCTCAGGCGCCTGCCATTTCTTGGTGCTGGGATCGTCCGTCTGCGTGGCTGCCGCGCTCTTCCTCATGTAGACGCCATGCAGCCCCCAAAGCTTGGCGGTGCACTCCCCGCTGACCAGCACGTTGTGGGCTCGGATGTTTCCATGCAGCAGGTCTTTACTGTGAAGGAACTCCTGACAAATACGAAGGCCGCGCGTCCGGGTTAAAAAGGCGTAATTCCAACACACTGCAATTAGATAAGTAAGATGTAAAAAGCCAGTGGAATAGGAGCCGTTTTATTTGATGGGGTGCTTGAATGGTCAAAAAAAAAGATCTTTAATTGTATAAGGATGTCTCCTGATACCGGCTAGAGCTTTAACTACAAAGGAAAGGTGGTCTTGGCATTTAAAGAGCAAATATGTTGTTGTTTTTTTTGTCTTTTTTTCCCCAGTTTTGTTAGGCAAAGCCATACTATGCGCATGTCTTTTGAAGGGAATCTGGCCCACAAGTCAGTGTAAGCGCAATGGCCTGGGGCATGTTTGCCACTGATTTAAAAGTCAAACGTGTGGTGCAACACATACTAACCAGTGCCGAGGCCACCTGTTTGGCCATGGTGAATATTCGTCTCTCGGTCATCTCACATGGAGGATCCACATGTTCCTGAAAACACAAAACGCATAAGTTTGGCTGTACTGCGTTATTTCTTTACCTTGAAGGTTGATTGACAAGAGGGTTAATACAGGGCGAAGCAGAGTGCACGCCTTAAAAATAAGCCTCGAACGCACCTGTCTGCATCTCCAGAGAAAGCTAAGCAGGTCTCTGTTCTCCAGCTCTTCCACAACCGTAACCAGAGGGGCTCGCAGGGAGACCACACCAAGGAGCTCCGGCAGGAATGGATGGGGCCCGAGCTGGGCCAGGAAGGAGGCAAAGCCCAGGAAGCTGTGTCGCTCTGTGGCATCAGCCGTGTCTGAGGAGGGCAGGAATAGTGAGGTCCAACAAAGTGTTATTGAAAAAGAATGAAGAACAAATACACATCCATTAAATCGAAAGCCGACTGAACCACCTCACCATTTAGCATCCGCAGCACCACATTCCGGTTTTCCATGCGGGCCCGGTAGAGAGAAACGCTGGAGTCGGAGCGCAGGGAGAAGGCAACTGGAAGAGGGGTGACCAGGTTGAAGGACTCGGGCAGTCTCTGGCGGGGCAGCTCTCTGGGCTGGACGATGGGTGTGAAACTGGGTTTGAAGGGCTGCGCCGGGGGGCTGGGTGGACCAGAGGGTGCGTCCACAGAGAAGTTTATGGAGGGGTAAGTCTTTGGTGGGTGGAAGGTGGAGTAGGAAGTGGGCATATCCAGAGCAATGCTTTCATGCTCCAAGACATTGATACCTGGTGGAGCTGAAAGGGGGGGGGGAAATGGAGGTGGACAGAGAGAGAATAAAAAGCTTAGTGATAAATGGCATGATTATCAAGAGACTATAATGATGGAAAACTGCTTAAAAAAATTAGTACCTTATATAATGGGTGTTGAACGCATTTAAGTTTATGGGCCACATACAGTCCAATTTGATCTCAAGTGGACCAGACCAATACAAGTATTGGGTAATACCCGCAACAGCCAATATATCACCCCTCCCCTCCCCACATGTTGCTCTTCATCTTTTAATGTAAACATGTACATAATAAAAATAATCTTCTATTTTTTCAACAGTACTGTCTTTTTAACAGATCATAGTACACGTACAAAAGCATTAAAACCCTTAGTCTCATGTATTTTAGTACTGAACGACGGTAGAGTATTTTGAATCAATTCTTTAGGAGTCAATGTTTTAAGACATACATGTGTTACAGATTCTTTTCTGCTGAAGCTGCTGATTAAAGATGTTTTTGCGCGGTGTTCAGTATCTTTGAAAATTATCAATATGAGGAACTGGAAATGTGCAATTTTCACACTTTGCAGACTCACACCCTGAAGGCTGGAATAGGGCCCTTTGATTGGCCGATTCTGGCCCGCGGGTGGTGTGTTTGTCACCCCTGCACTAAATAAAACCTGATTCTCGGCAGTTAAGGTTGTGGCAGTTGAGATTTACATGTCTGCCTCACAGCTCGCTGGCAGGTGACAAAGCTGCGGACGGCAGGCTGTTATTACTTTTGCAGTCTAGTCTGATGTACTTCCACTAAATTCTCGAACACAGTGAAAATGTTGCACAAAAAAAGAAATACAATTTGAACTCAAAAGATTCTGCAGGACAATCAAACGCCTCAGGAACGTTGCAGTTTATATTCAAGTGCTGAATTCAATAGAAACCATTTGACTTCATTCATTTAAATTCAGAGTCCTCTTACCATCGATGCCATGCAGCACCCTCCTGGAGGTCGGCTTGGAGGCCTGCAGACGGATGCGATCGACCTTCTCTGGACAGAAGCGCAGCAGGAGGATGAAGACCAGAGTCACCAGGAAGCTGGCCAGCAGCAAGATGGGCACAACGATCACCTCCTGCTCATACACACGGATCTCTGCCAAACAAGCGCACACACACACAAGGAAACATTCAGCTCTGTCGCCCGGAAGCGGCTGACGTGTTTGTCTGCGGAGCATCTGTCAAAAACATCCACCAAGCTCCTATCCTACGATGACGACCGAATAATTCTCATTCAGTAAATTCATTTAAAGGTTACTGGACATTGATCTTCGCCAGGTGGAGGCCACATCCTTCAAGTTCCTTCTCTGCTGATAACTCACCACAGATTGTGTCTCCCTGCTGGCAGTGGAAGTCTGCGTTTGATAGAGAAGACATCCTGTCAAATAGGAAAAAAAAAAGATATTACATGACCAGGTTTGTTAGGTACATTTGCAGTTTTTTTTTCTTTATCCATTATTGTCCATTCCTCACATCTGCAAATGAGATGTGCCTCGTGCATTTAAGTGTACTTACAGCTGTTATGTATTGGGTTAAGGGTAATTACAAGAATGGTCAAAATAATCAGATTAAGTGGTAATCCTCGATCATCTGCAGCAGAAACCGTTGAGGGTAACATGACCCCGACATGTAACCGGATTGAGAGGGCGTCTCGGCAGACATGTAACTGAGACCAGAACTTAGCACGTATCACAGTCTCTGAGCTTTGCCAAAGCCTCTTCATGCCACCAGCAGTTGGCAGTGAGAATGAAGACAAAGACAATTCGCCATCTAAGTTTTATTCACTTCTTCTTCTTCTCTTCTGGACTTACAGCACAGACTTCTAACACCGCTCAGTCTTTGGATGAAGTAACGACTCGAGCTATCACCCTCGAGACATCTCGAAAATGAATGTCATCAACTGAAGAATCTCCTGCTGTCTGTTGCCTTTTTCTAAGTACGAATGAATGGATTTAATTTATTTCAAACATGTATAACAAAATTAAAAAAAAAAAGCTAAATAATGAAAAACAAAAATAAATATCGACAAATATAGCATGTACACGTGTTAAAAAAAAGGAGTAAGAGGAAGCAGAAAACATTTTTTTAACTCCTCACCTACTCCTTTGTAACTCCTCTCAGTTTATAAATCTATAGTATACCATACAAATATCCATAAAAATATATAATACACATATACTACAATCCTATCCATATAAACAAATAATATTCCATACATATAGCAATATAAATATATAATATACCTACTACATAGGTGTCCACATCATACATGCTATATAAGTAACCACACAGGGAGAAAAAAACAACAACTCTCCTCTCACATCCTTTTGCATCAGATCCAAGACCCGTAAACCTGTCCTCCTGCATTTTTCACTCTTTAATGCTCGTGTTGCTCTCCACACCCAGAAGGGGAAACAATAAAAAGGCAAAACAGCACCGGCATGTCAGCTCAAAGCGATAGAAGTTGGATGTCATGAACATCACTAAAAGACTCAACTGGAGCTTGCATCATATTAATGTTCTTGCACCGGACCAGTCTGCCTCGCAGCTGTGACAACATATATTTTTGACTTAACAATTCACAGACATAATGATGTTCACCCTTACCTCTCCTCCCTGTTGTGTCAGAAACGACCTCAGAGATATCCTTTTACTGTAGACTCATTTTTTTTATTGTCATCATTCAGATTTCTCATACATCCTCCCAGCTGAGGACCGAGTCCGGCTTCACCTGTGCTGCTCTGATCCTCTTGTTTTCCTCTGCCGGCGTATCAGACTCAGGGGATCAGCAACTCTGTTTGTCTATGTTCCACCTTCAGTGTTGTCTTAACTCCACCCTCCTCACCTGCACTTTATTCCCCTTCTCCACCACTGATCTCTTCCTTCTTCCTTCTCTCTTCTGTCTCCCTCCCATTTTAAGTGGCAACACGTGAGAGCGATGCCAGATTGGTGGCTATCAGCGCCACTTGCCCTGGATAAAGGTTTCTTATAACATTTTATCATTTCCTTTCCCTCTTGGGCCAACACATTTCAGCTCCTTAACTTCTGGCTCCACCTCTCTCCTCTTTGTCCAGACAAAACAGGTCCTGCTGCTCTGTCATGTTTAGTCCCCGGCCTATTGTTTAGAATGTTTGGCCTACATTGCTCGGAAACTCGTATGACAAGCTTTTCTGTCATTAGAGTGTTTAGACAGCAACAAGTGGATCCTTTCCAGGTGCAAGGAACAAATATATAAAGGAACTTATAGACCATTGCCGTCTTTATGTTTGTCCTGAATCTTGTCCAGCCACTCAATTTTCTCTTTTCGCTGCAACAAGGGGTAGAATTGAAATCTCTATGATTTAGCAGGTGGTGAATAATTTAAATGGTCAATAATTCAATTCTTCACGGAAATAGCTATTCACGTGTTGATTTAGTGTATTAACATGGCTGCAGGTGATAAGAACCTCGGTAGTTTAAGGATAAGTTTAGGGATCAATATTTATGGAGAGCTGCTGGTGGTTCTGGAGAAACCGTGACCGAAGCCAGAGGGGCTTCATCCAGCGACAATATTTCCAGTCTGGACTTACTTGCTGAGCCAGATCACCTGACATCTCCATCCACACAAGCGTAGCTAAAAATACATTACCTCTCAACATAAATACCAGGTTACACAATACAACAAACACACTATGACAACTGTGTATCACCTTTTAATTGGCAACGCTGGTTTTAAATGCACATGACAAGACAGTACGCGTGTATGTTAGAAAATGCATTGGACATTTACGGTTTAGAATTAATAAAACCAGCTAAATCTGATTTTTGAGAGGCAAAAATCAAAGGCATAACGGAAATTAAGATACAAATTCCACAATCACTAATTACACAGGAGTATTTGAAGGCAGCTTTCATCTCACAGCTTGGCAGCCGATTTTTCAGGCCGAGGGCCCAGCCACTTCTCCCCTGGAAGAGAATTCAGTGAGACTGGGAACAAATCTACAAATATCTGAAACCACAGACACCCACTGCAGCCAATGTCAGCTTACTACGTGTTCATGACAGCCATTAAGCCAGAGGAAATGTAAGTACTGGAAAGGCAAAAGTCTGTGTTTTATTATTATTATTATCATAATTATTATTTTGTTTTTCAGCCGCGTTTTCACCAATGTTGCACAGTTAGTTTTCCCCTCTGGCAGCACTGATCCCACAGAGCTGCCTGACAGCCCCACGCAGATGACAGAGCAGTTTATGTTTGTGTGTGTGTGTGTGTGGAGGGGGCGGGCGGGGGGTTTATTTCTCAAGAGAAATACTTGTGTTAAATGATGGCTCACCGCATCCCCTCAGTAAACGGTGACACACCCAGTCCCCGCCTGGTAATACAGGTAATGGAGTGCATGGAGACGAACGAGTCCAAAACCAGGGAACGACTGTGCTCATTAGCACTTCCAGTTCTCTCCTCCCAGAGTCGCTGGGTTTTTTAATTAGTTGTTAGTTTGATGCTAGAAATAAAGATTTGCGTTTTTTTCATATTTACATCACACCAGCAAACCTTGGGGCTTCTACCTCGGTTGCTCATAGACGGGTCGTCTGGGACACCTAAAATCATCACACCGCTGTGGAAACTTGCCCGTCAATGAAGCTGAAAGCTTGTGACGCTAGCGGCATGCTACTCTAGTGTAGATCATTCATGGCCTCACGTCAGCCTTTTACCTCTGATGACTACATCTGCACCCCAGCAATGGCGAAAAGTTGTGTTCATTTGTGAATACTATTTAAGCGTGTTAATATCATAAAGCTTTCTGTGCCGTTTAGTCTTCTTTCTTTTTTTTTTACTATAATCCAAAGAGCCAATGAAAAAAAATCCCACTGGAGGCAGCTTTGGCGTACCTGACTTCAAGGTTGTAATCCCTGATCATAAAAAGGGATTATTCAGCCTGCAGGAAAACATTATAAATAAATGCGCACACTGAGAAAAATAAATCACAATATCTCCTTCCCTCTTTTTTTTGTAGGTTCAAATTTATGTCTGGAAACATGAATGAAAATTGAACCGTTGTTGATGCTGTGATTGTAACAAATAGCAGTAATTTTATTTGCGATGGATAAGTAGTCTGAGGATATCAAAGAGACCCATCACGGGCGAGAAGCCCAGAACACACTGTAGTTGTCAGTGTTGCAGCAACTTTGTGTTTGTCAATAACAGGTATGGCGGAGGTCTCCTTACCGATGCAGTGGGCCATGAGCTCAAATCTGTCGGATCCGAAAAACATCTCGGGTTTTCCATTCACATGGCAGAGCATCATGGGGAAGCCAAATGCCTGGGGAGGGGGTTTCAAGGAAGATACCGTTTAATAAATTTGAACCTCTTGTCCCGCTCATGAACTCTCGAGGAGAGCTGAAGAACAACGGACCCCGTGATCCAGCGCGACCTGTGTCGTGCTCTTCAGCTTCTCTTTGATCTGCGTTGAGGTGTAGAGCTTCTGCAGCTCTTTAATCTCGCTGTCAGGCAATCCTGCTTTCATCGCCGCCTGGAGGGGAGGAAGAGAGAGAGAAGAAGAAGAAAAAAAAAAGACGAGAAATGGCAACAGCGTGACAAAAATCTTTCATCTCCCGTCAGCCTTCCCGAACGCTGCGGCGCTAGAGGAGACGGTACCTCAGACAGCGATGCGGGCTCGGTGATGTCTTTGTCTTCGCTCCAGATCCTCCTCCAGAGCTCCCGGGACACCCGCTCCACCCGCTCGTCTCCACCCGTCTCCCTCTCTTGTGCTGCCACCACGAATCGCATGGCAGACAAGGAGCCTATGCAGGAAGACACCAGAAGGAAGTGGCGCCGTTTATAAGTGAATCCTCATTTAGCGATGTCAAATCTTCTAAAATGGGAGCTGCGAGCCTTAAATATAAAGACTTGAACCGCTGTGTCAAAGTTTGTGTCAAAAGTGCAGGCGTTGCGTGACTCGTTTCTTTTCTGTCTCCCTGGGTTACTCTACTTGACTTGAAGAAAACTGTCTTTTGGGACTGCACACTCGCGCACACACGCACAAACACAGCTACAGCAATAATTCTTTTTTTTTTTTTTTTGGGGTGCAAATTTGAGGTAACACACGAGCGACGTGTCTGTCGAATCAAACATTGTGTCCACCTTCGCCGTCTCAATTACTTTTTATGAACTGAGGCCTTAAGGTTTCAGAAATCCACAATTTACCATCACCACCTTCGGGATCATGGTTAATAATTACCTGACAGAGTGCACATGCATAACAAGCACCGCTGCACATGTGGGGCCAGATGTGCTATAGATGCAGAGGAGGATGAAAAGGCTTTGATCATACGTACCTTTTTCGAACATGGCCTTGAAGGGGTCAGACGGAAGCTGAAGGGGGACATCAAAATACTTCGCCAGGCGGTGCAGATCCCGGGTCATGTACATGAACTTGTTCGGAACCACTCCAGGGGGCTTGTTGCCTGTCGTGACAGAACACCCGGCCGCGACATACGTGAACAATCGCAGGTTTCCACGCGTTTCGCGCGGGAACGCGTCACCAGCACTTGTCGCCTACCGGATCCTTGCATCACGCCGCCCAGGAACGCGGGGCGCAGTTGGAGATCGATGTTCCACACGCTTCGGTAGCGGCACATGACCTGCAAACAGAGCCGCCCGGCTCAGGTTTGACCAGAAAAAAAACAAAACAAAAAAAACCCCAAAAACTCGATGCCCGTGTTAATAAAGCTGCCAGTCGGATGCACCAACCTCGAAGGCGAGCCAAGAGTACGGAGAGACCACATCGTAGAAGAGCTCGATCACTTTCTTGGACGTCATCTTCGCGTCTCTCCCGCACTTGCAGGCGCTCAGACGCCCGTGAGCCGCTCAGTGGGACAAAGTTCACGGACTTCGTGACGCGCAGCTGCTTCTCGAAGAGCTCAGATAAGTTCTGCTGGCTCTACGGGCGGTGCGCTCTTTGGGAGAAATGACAATATAATATTGCTGACAGTTTAGCGTAAACAAAAAAAAAATGTTTCTTGGATTTATTTACCTTAGTTTAGACCCTTCGCTTGATTCGTCGACTGTAGCGAGACAGCGTTTAGGTCTCTTACCGCCACCTACTGGACTGGAGGACGTATCGGTTCACGGCAACAAAACGCGTACAGGACGTGTCAAGTAAAGATGAAATTGGACTGCACAAGGTTATCACGTTAACAATAAGTACATATTGTTGAAATATCCCAGCGAGAAAACAACAAATGAATAAGTGTAAATAATAAATTTAACGATGGTTAAATTCAAATCCCAGTTTCAGGGTCCTGGGATTGTGCACGCTGGCTCTTTTTTCTCTCCTGTTTCTTTTTGTTCTTGGGTTGTTGTTGTTTTTTTGGCGGGTCGGGGGGACTTGATGAGAGTTTCTGGTGAAAATTGGTTTCTTGAGTAAATGTCTATGTTTAATGTAACAGGTTCACAATTCTGTGATTGTTTTCCCCTCACAGGTCAGTTAACCAAAACACAGATGAAGGAGAAAGTATATTGGACTTGATTCTCCTGGTGGACAGAAACGTGGCTCCAAATGACAATATGTAAACGGAAAAAAACAACTTTTCCAGATCTAGTTGAATTGTAAACATTTACTTTTACCTCTCTACTTGTTGCACCAAAAGACTTAAATGTCAGTTCTTAAAAATTAAAAATTTGCTGCATCCGACTGAAGTTAAACCAATTTCGGAATAATACACGCTCACAACAGTAAACCTTGTTGTTGTTTTAATGACATATCACTCAAATGTTTCCCTCAGCCTTTAGAGTAGTTTTACATGTTGTGCGTTTCACTAGAATGCAAGTAAGAGTTTAATAAAACTATGTCAATAGAATAATATCTCCAGGTATTTCTATTTACGCTAAAGTCTATTTACATAAACATCATCAAGGATCATAAGGTACAAACAGCATCATCTATCAAAATCTACACACTAACATTTACTTCTATGTCTCCTCTTGAGGACTTGCTTGATCTTTGAGTTCAGCTGGTCCCGGACTGTCAGCGAGAGCGGGCAGAGTCCCAGGAGATTTGTCGCTGAGAATATAAACAGTCAGCTGAATTATCACCTCAGCCTATATTAGACAAAATTGTTCTACCTGTTTTCTGTTTTTAGAGCCTCACCTCTCTCCATCCTTCTCCGCCTGTAAAGTAAGTGTGAAAATGAATATAAGCTCAAACTTTAAATCTTTGGGGTTTTTTTTTTTTTTTTTGTATTTGTCAGAGACCCATCATCTCATGGCGAACTTTTACCTTTGGCCTCTGCGATGAGATGCCACCACTCTTCCTGGGAACTCCAAGAGACTCGAACGAATGGCTCCGCACTCTGATCGCTCTCTATAACAGATTCAGAGGAGACGTGGGTGGGTGAAGATCCAAAAAAAATAAAAATTAAGGATGAAAGAGTTTCTGAAATTTGAAAGGTGAGGGGTGGCAACATTCACCTTAAAATTTTCAATAAAACCTCCACTCCCCTCACTCCCCCCCCGGACACTGTCAGAAGTGTGAAGAGAAGAGAGCAATGGATCCCCCATCATGCATTGTGAACGTGTGGAGAGTTCAACCTGCAGGCTCTCAAGAAGTGATGAACGAGTACGAAGCTTCATAAGACAGGAAGTAAAAGGAGAGCACACGAAGCAGAGAGAACAGTGAGAACTGGATCTTCACTTGTGGGCAAAAATGAATTCTGATATGTTCCAGATGCGATGTTGCTACCTCCAGGGTGCTGAATCGCTCAGCCTTATAGCAAGAAATCTCTGCGTTGATGAGCTTGGTCAGGAGGAATTCTCTCAGCATGGAACGCTGAAGACAAGAAAAAGAGAAAACCAAAATGTCTGAAAGCATCTCAATAGCTGACTTATAGCAGTTCACATTCACCAGGTGTGGACTCAAATGCAATGAAGGATTCAATCGAGGATGTGGTGACTGTAGGAACTACACGGTGCCAGACCCCCCCCGGTCTGTTTGACGGTCACGTCGGGCCCATGTACATAAAACACAAGAACATCATGGGAGTGAAAGCGCGAGTGTCTCAGCCACCGTTAAAGATGATCTAAACAAGTATGTGTGAGCGCTTTCGGTGTGACAGTGAGCCAGCATGCACAATGACAGGACCAGTGTCAAAATTAGAATTAGCCGTAATTCATTTCTGTAAGCACCACTGCGCTGCCAATCAATATAGCCATCATGGTACCACCTTAAAAGCCACCTCTTCATCTCTCATCCCAAGCAAGGTTGCAAGAAACCACAGTACTATGACTGATGAGTCGCTACTCCTCTCTGACAAGGCTGCATATGTTTCTTTGCACCATACAACAGAAGAAAAATCTGATCCAATATGTCACCCAACCTTGGTTATCCTGTGCCCCAACTCCTGCGATGGCCCTTTAGTGGATCTCCCAGAATGTACTGTGAAACCCTTAGAGATGATCCAGAATGAGATGCTGCATCTGGTTTTACATCAGTCTAAAAGGGATCAATGACCTCCGCTGGCAACCCACGGCCACCAGAATTAAAAGCAAGTGACCAATATTTGCCACAGGGTGATTTCAGAGTCTCAACCCATTTATTTGAATGAAGGTCTAGCTCCCTCTCAGTTATGATCCTCAGTCCAGGCTTGTGATGGGAATTCCAGCTCTTTTCAGAGAGCCGGTTCTTTTGGCTCCTCAGATTTATGTTGCTTAGATTAATTTAATACCAAACTATGTGCTAAAATGAATGACTAACGCACATAATATCTAACACCAGGTCTCAGATGCAGATTTTATTATGATCATATACAGAGAAAACACCCAGCTGGTCACAGTCAGACTGAACACAGTTCCCAGCTGAGGGCTCTGTCTCTGCACAACACGCAGGTTGATACAAGATGCGGGCGCAACCGATCATTCAGTCAATCATGATCGCTGATCTGAGGCAAACGCATGGGCGTCACTCGTAGCCCACATTTAGAAAAACACGATTAGCTGGAAACTTGTCACATGGAAACAAAAACCTTCAGGGTTCACAATAAAACTCCTGAAGACAGTTGCAGCAGGCTGATTACAACCACACATTGACAGAATGGTCAGGTTATCATATATTTGACCTTTTTTGGGGATTATTGATCATACAGAGGTATAATTATTGTACACCTGGCAACACTGTCTCCCTCTCTCCTGCTCTGTCTCACCATGCTGTGTGTGGCCCTCCACTCCCCCTCCTGCTCAGCGCAGACATACAGACGGAACCACACAGCTTGACCAATCATGTGTGGCTTTCGCAGAAAAAAAGATGGCCTTTTCTGGGAATACTCGAGTTCAGTTATATACATGAGGGGAGGTGGGCATGGGGCATAACAGCTGGATGGGGGAACATCTAGAACACTTGTTAATAACTGGATGGTTTACAACGCAGGAAAAGATGCGCAGGACATTCATCAAAGTTAGCTTACTCAACAGTGCAGTATTGATTCTTACATCTGTGAAAACTGGAGGATCTGGGAGAACCGGCCCGAAGGGAGGAACGTCCTCTCTGGCTGTGACAGAGATCTGTGAAGAGGAGAATGAAATTTGTTGCAATCAGACCGAGCATTATTTAGTCTATTTCCACTTTGATTTCCTAAATATCAAATGATAGACACCACCAGAACTGGTATCACCCACCTGGTAAGCAGCCTCCCCTGTTCCTCCCATTTCCTCCCTCTGAATCCTCCGAACCACAAGGAAACAGTGCAAGAAGTGGGACTTAATGACATCAGCTAGAAAAGGTGTTTGGCCCTCCTGATAGACCAAAGCTACAATGTCGTTACCAATGTGTCTTTTTCGCTGTAACTGTGAAAGATGATGGAGAGGGAGATGAAATGATAATGATAATAATAACCAATGGCTGTTGAAGAAGTTTTGTTCTCCAAAAAATGGTTTTCCTAAAAGAGAATAAAGTCATACGCTAACTGACCTGCTGCGGGTCGCCCTCAGTGAAAGGCAGTTTTGTTGCGACATGGAACATGATTTCTCTTCCATGGAAGGAAGTGAAGACTGCCTCACTTCCTGTCTGGCCATGACACACATCCAAACCTCCTCTGAACCTTAGAAAATGGAGTGTGGATAAGAATGTTTAAAGCATTGTGTGTCATAGCCATAAAAAAAACAACAACAATAATATCATGGTATATTTTACCCTGTGAAGCCTTTCAGCTGAACGGTCTCTCCTAAAATAGACAGGAACTCGCTAAACTCCTCGCTTTCCTCCTTGTTACTGAGTATGTCCTCCTCGATGAACTGGAGAAAGATGGATC
>CAAKHG010042814.1:0-11875 GCA_901007715.1 Dactylopterus volitans | reverse complement strand
AAATAAAATTTTTTTATTTTTAAAAAAAAGAAAAAAAAAAAAAAAAAAAAAAATTCCGCTCCTGGAGAGCAGCCCAAACATTTGGACAAAAAAAAAAAAAAAAAAAACATTCAAATGTGACAAGAAAATAGGTTGCCGGAATATGTAATGTTGTGGCTTTGTATTCGCCAAAAGAGAAAAAAAAAAGCGTGGTTGTTGTGAACGCAGCATGTTCTTTGGACTGTTGGGTGTTGGAACGGCGGCGTGGTAATTCCTCTTCATTTGCGCCGCATAAATTGCATTTTCGGTGTGACAGCGGCGCCTCGCCCCGCCTGGCAGCCCCGAGCCAGTCGAACAATTAATTGAATATCTGAGAATGCAGTCCATTTGTCGGGCTGCGAGGGAATTGATATCCCCGTGAAAAGGAGGGCTCCTCTTAAATGCGCAAATTCATTCTGCGGTAAATTTGTGAGTTTACGCCTTTTTTATTTATTTATTTATTTATTTATTTATTTTTTCTTAGCGGTAATGGGTTTACCTGAGGAAAGCGGGCGATGAGGATCGGGATGATTGGAGCTGAAGATGAAGAACAGCTCTAATAACGCAACCTAGGAGACGTCTCTTTGTCGCAATTAGGCTCCGGCGACGGTAACCAAGAAGACACTCGCCCGCCCAGCGGCGCGCGCGATGATTGATGGCGCTTCCGACGCCGCGCGGCGAACCGGCGGTCGCTCGGTGCGCCGGCGCCGGATGCCCACGATGTCTGCACGGCGGGTGGCGGGTGGTGGGGGGGCGAGGCCGAGGAGGGGAAGAAGGCAGACGTTGGCTGGCTCGTGCAGACGCCAGATCAGGGCGATGAAACTGGCGCCGAGCCCCCCTCCCGCCCCACCAACCCCCCCACATCACGCTGGCGATGGAGGAGCTAGTCTGGAGCTGTTTTGCACATCAAATGAAGCCTCTGTACTTTTGTTTTTTTTTTTCTTTTTCTTTTTCTCTCTTCAAGGAGCCACTTTAATTAGTTCCCGTCTTTACATTTCTGGGAAAAAAAAAAAAAAAAAAAAAAGCACAGTCGCTGAGTGAAGTCGCACAAAAAACATTTATCGCCGCAGCAAAGCCTCCAAAGTAGATAGAGACAACTCGCCGGCGAGGGATTTCGCAATGTGGTTTTGGGGTCACGGGTTTATGAGCAAATCTGCCAGATTATGGTTCGGCGGGAGGTGTTGGGTGATCACCATCGGTGCTTTTAAAGGGCCGGCGCGGCGCCGGCGTTCCCGCAGCCACCCTCTCTTTGCGCGGGCTGCATGCAAAGCTACCAGTCGCCGAGGTTTGATTAAGAAGTCTGTCGCTTTTAACCCCGCAGGGACGCCGGGGCGCCAATTAGGCCACTTTTAGCCACTTTTTCAATTTCTAATAGTCAGTATTTGCTGCTAATTGGCATGGATTTTTCTTTTCTTTTTTTCCATCCGTTAATGGTTTGGGGTCAAGGTTAAGTAAAAACTGCAACCTCACTTCCCATCTCGCCCTTCACAGTCTAAAAGTTCCACGTGGTCCCACGTGTGGAGGGTTCGGAGGCCCCCACTGACGCCCAGCCACGTTTCCTGGATATAATCCAGGTTCCCCATCACATGAACTCATACCTGCGAATGCCTTTTCAATCTGAGCCTCGGTGTTGAATCCTTTTTTTTTTTTTTTTTTTCCCATGAAATTACGTAATTAGCCACTAGCTGGCAGCAGAGCTAATGCAGGGATCCTCAGTGGGAGATTTTGATGTAAACCTGCACTGCTCAAAAAATAATAATGCATCAAAAGCAATGTTATTGTAATTTTTTTGGCACCAACAAGGCACCCTGAACATTCCACTCTGCACTTCTTAATCCATATTTTGTGTTTTGAAATAGGGGGTGACATTATGACATTTTTGTCATAATATCACCGCCATTTTTTCGCTTTTGTATGCACCTTATCCTTAAAGTTATCTTATCGTATCTTAAAACTGGCCCCTTATTTATTTTAAGCAGGATAAGGTGCAGACAAAAGTGATACAGCGAAAAACTGGGGGTGATATTATGACAAAAATGGCCTTAAAACATAAAAAATACCATCTTCAAAAATGGATAAAAAAACAACCTTATATTTCCTATTAGAGCTGAAGCTCATTAAAAGGTTTAAGCTTTGAAGGCAGAAAAAATGTTACTTTATACAATTTTCATAGCACTTTTTCTGAAGGGACCCATTTGGGTCCCAGGGGTCCTGAGGGTGAGTGTTTCTGAGGAGACCCCGGAGGGTTTTAATGGAGACTGGAGAGGATCTAAAAGGGATGAATGGAGGGTCAGCCAGGAGGGATGAGGGGGCGGAGGGTTCGGAGGCTCCTGGGAGGACTGTCGCCGCGCAGCTGTTGGTCGGAGGCGAGCTGATGGTGGGGGGGACCAGGTCAGGTAGAGAACCAGGATGGGGGGACCAGAGCGGGTAAAGAACCAGGACGGGGGGAACCAGAGCAGTTTACCTGGATGACGCCGCCGTGTTTGCAGCAAAGAGGTGGGGAAAAAAAAGCAAAAGGAGGCGGGATTTGAGCGGAAAATATGTTTTTGAGGCTTCAGTTTCTGACGCAAAGTCAATACAACGTCTAAGAATATTTTCATTTTGAACAAAGCCAAGTTATTATTTTTTTTAGATTGCAACACAATTTGAAGGCTGCACTGTTCACTTACGCGGCCTTATGCTGGCTGCCGTGCAGAAGCGTCGGGGAAACGCAAGTCACTGCCTTCACTGCAGAAAAGAGCAGTAAAGTCACTGGAACTCAAAGAGACAATAGAACTGTGTTATTAGTTCCGTTTAAAAAAAAACAACATCGCCAGAGAAGATTAAAAAAAAAAAGCTGCGTGCGCTTACCTCGGAGGACGGAGATCACAGCAGGAGATCTGATTTTTAAGCATCAAGCTGCTCCGACCGCTTTAAAACTAACGTGTGCTTCTGTCGTTGGCGCAGCACTTTGGGGACTCTCAACAGAAAGACTGAAGTATGTCGGACAAATATTTATCAATTTAAAAAAAAAACGTATATAAAGCGAAACCAATTAGGCAAAACTTGAAACTTAACTGCTTATATGTTGCCAAGGGGCCAGGTTTAAGATAAGATAAGATGAGATAACTTTATTGAATTCACTGGTTATAGCAGCTCACAGGAGCAGGATAAGGTGCCTACCAAAGTGATACCGTGAAAAAATGGTGCAAACACAATACAGATAATTCCAGTCAGATCTTAGACATGTTTACGCGGTGAAATCTGTTTGTTTGTTTGCTTCATTGTTCGTCCGCTTGTTCGTGCTCGTTTTGTCACCCTCCTTTTAGTCTGGGTGACGGCCGGCTCTCATATTTTTGCTGCCCTTTTTGTTCCCGAGGCGCCTTAATCATCTCTGTGGTTGTGACACTGTAAAAAAAAAAAAAAAAAATTTAAAAAATGAAAAAAAAAATTGGACAACTGGACATGACAGACCAGCTAAGATTACCCGTGTCCGAGACCAAAAAAAATAAATAAATAAATAAAATAATAAGAATCATATTCTCGCAATCGTGATTGGGTGTCGCTTTGAAATGTGCTCTTGTGAATTTGTGCGCTGGTTTCGTATCGTGCGGCTCCTGCACCTTCACGGACGGAACAAATGGATGAAAATAAAACGTTTACCTTTTAAATATTAGCGTCACACGACCGTCGGCGCCCCCCCCCCCCGAGAATCTCTGAACCATCCACCCTCCGGCGTGCCCAGAGGAAGCGTCCCCGCGGCGACGGATGGGCAGCGAGCGCAGCGTATCGGTATGATGGATTGACACGTGCGGCGGTTTGCCACCTCTGCTGTTTAAATGTCTTTGCTGAGGATAAACGCTTGTGGGGGAGGGGGGAGGCGGGGTCAGGAGTTCGGGGGGGTCAGGGGTTGGCTCATCTCGGGAATTCCGGATGTAAACACTTGGGCCGCCGCTCGCCGGCCGCCGGAGCCATTACCCTCCCGGTCAGATCCATCTTTGGCCATCAGGGGCCCGGCAGACAATCGCTGTCAGAGGCCGCGGCTGAATTGATCCACTTAATTGCATCCAGCGCCGAGTTAATGACTTTTTAAGGCAAAGTGGCCATCATTGTTCCACATACTGACAGAGATCTGTAAATGATCTTGACATGCGCCTCCTGCTAATTGGCGGGCGAGGCAGCCGTCCGCGTGCTGGAGGAGCCGCCGCCGTGAGCTCGTGCGTCGCACGGCGCCGATCGCCGAGCTCCCGGGGATGTGGTCAGCGTGGGTCCGCGCAATTCTCACGCCGGTTCCACGCAGCAAAGTGTCCTCTGACCTGCCGGCGTTTTTCGGCTCGTTATGTATCTGGACCCGAGGAACCGCCGCTAATCGCTGTTGTTTCAGATCAGCCGCGCGCACACACACACACTCTCGGCTGTCGGCGCGGCGGGAGGATTTTCTCTGACAGTTACGGTTCTTCTTTATTTTTTTTTTTTTTAAAGATGCTTCTTCTCCGAGCTCCTCGCCGGCTGCGACAGCGGCGGCAGCAGACGCGGGTCTCTCGGTGTCTCCGCGCGTGACGTCAGCAGACACGTTTGACATGTTTTCACTCGTCAGGAAGTCTCGCTTTCAGGGATAAAATACTCATTAAAAAAAAACAAAAAACAACACACTCAAAGCCTGTGAAGAATCTCGCCAGCCAGGTATCAATAAGGCGGAAAGCAAACCCACAATGACATTTACGTGACAACTGTTTGTTTAAAAAGACGGCGCACGCCAGGCAGCCGTAACATCACAGCTATTGCATGTTTACCATAGAATATAACGCAACAGCCCTGCCATGGATTTTCCTTTATGTGGGAATTTTTATTGAATCTATTTCAGATTTGATTAATCCTTCAATTATGAACTGTACCGGTAAGCCAAAAGATGGCCGCTGCAGGTTTATCATAGCATAAAACGCAGCAGCCCGGCTTTTTGAATTTTTATTGAATATGTTTGAGAGAGGCGTTGACATATTTTAATAATTGTGATTGGGAGTCTAATTTTTGACTGAAATTTTGCACTACGAGGTGTCCCTAATATTTTGGAACACTGATACAAATGAATGGGACACAAAATATTAACATTAAAAACCACTGCATGTTTACCATAAAACATAATGCAACAGCCCTGCAAGAAATTGTACAGTGTAACCCAGTACAGTTCAACAGCGTCACAAACTCCCAATAACAGTTATCAAAATATGTCAACACCTCTCTTAAAACATATTCAATAAAAATTCAACATAAAAAAAACAGTACCGCTGCGTTATGTTCAACGGTAAACATGCAGTGGTCATAATGTTTTGGCTGATCGGTGCAATGGATGATTTAAAGGGTCAATCAAGTTTATCAATCACAGATTCACATGTTATTTTTAAGAAAAACATTGTGCCCAGCCATGTTGTTTTGCATCCGGAACATTTTGCTTCATGGTAACTTTTATAGTCAAAGGAATAAACATCTCGCCGCGGGAATTAGCCGAGAACTTTTGAATATTTTTGTCTTGTTTTGGCTTAATACAAAGGAGAAATATTCATGCGACTCATCACAGATCTCACCGGGAGCTCGAGGAATAAAAAAAATGGAGCATATTTCCCCTAATATATGGTCTTAAAAGCAAAAAGATTTAAAAAAAAAACGGATAAATAAATTACACCTAATAAATTGCCGCTGAGGCGGGATCTGAAAACGGGTCTGAGTAGCCGCCGTGCTCGCGTGGAACCTTTTAAAAAGCCCTCGATGAGGCGGCTGCATGACACCTAAAAGAGGTCTCATGAGCAAAATAATCTTAGAAAAAAAAATGGCGACCTCCCGTCATCTTTTCTGAAACGCCACCAAGCAATTCACCGTTTTTTTGTTTTGTTTTGTTTTTAACGCTGAAACGTGTTGCCTCTCGCCTCCATTTCAGTCGACAAACGTAAACGAAACTTCGCCCTGGCAATTGCCGGTTTGCATGAGATTTCATGCTCCAGTTGTCACGCGACCGGGAAGAGTGGGTGGGGGTGGTTGGGTTGGGCGGGGGGGGGCACGAGCGCGCCGGCGTCTCCTAGCATGTCAGCGCCGGCGCCTGATTTGCTGGCGGTTGTCTTTGGAGGTGTCTTTGGAAATGTCATCAGTCATTAGGGCGGCCCATGAAAGCACAATGCTCCATTTGAGCCCCGGCGTCTCCTTCGGGGGGGGAATCGCGGGGATCGTTCGAGTCGACTGGATCCGGCAGACACCGGTAAATTGTTTGCTCTGAGAAATGACCAGGGCCAGATCGAAAGTGCTCCCCGGGCTTCCGCGCCCGCGAGAGGAAAAATGTCACGGAAAAGCCGCCTCCTTTGTTTCGAAAGGTGGGATGGGACCACTTGTGCGGACGCGCCGTCAGCGGGAACGCCTGCGACCGTCCTTAATTAGACGCCGCTTTCACTGAAGGCCATGCAAATTAATTGCACTCGGGTCATTTAAAGGCTATTTTTTTTTTCTCCCTCTCCTGGTTAGCGCGCGCGCTGGCGGGCGTTAGCGAGTCTCCAGAGCCTTGAGTGTTCCTATCAGCGCCCGTATCGCCACTTCCAGCTCCCGTCCCCGCCAAGGTCACTCGGCCTGAGAGGCGTGCTGACGGCTCCCTGTCAGCCCGGAGGTGGGGGTTGGGGGTGGCGGTGGTGTGGGGGGGGGTGGGGGGGGGCAGATGGTCCCGTCTGCTCACGTCACCTCTCGGCTGGGACGAGTGACGGCATCGCGAGTGACAGGCGGGCAGCCACGTATCCCGATTTCTAGCTGTCATTTTCTGAGGTTCCGGATCGAAAGAGAAGGAGCGCCGCCGCTCTCGCGTCTCCTCCAGGAATCCCGTTGCGTCCTGGGAATGAACATTTTGTATGTTTTGCCCGCTATTTTATTTTTTCCCAGAGTGGTGCAGCCAGTAATTTTCAGTTTGATGTTTTTTTTTCTTCTTTCTTTTAATGACCAGCACTGCACCGCGGCGTCGGAAAGCTTTTAAATGAAACGTCGGCGCTTTTAAGCTTTTAGCGTTTCCGTCTCCGCTTTAATTGATCAAACCGAATATGCAGCAGGTCGTGCGCGTGCGGTGACGCTGCAGATGTTGCCGCGCTGTTTGACTTTTTTATGCATCTTCATGTACCGATCGGGTAACGCTGAGATGACACCGAGAACATTACTTACGTGGGCCACGATGAACGACACCGTGGGTTTCAAGCCTGTTTGTGCACTCGGGGTGTAACCGAGGAGTTCGGTTTAGTGACCCGTTTTCTCATCATGTCAAAATTACGAGGAGCACTTGAACGCAGCATCACCTCTCACATGTGTTGATGGCGGACGAACCTGAACTAGCAGAACCCTCCAGCGGCTCTTCGGTCGTCCGTTTGGAGCCATTTTGGATTTCCAGTTGAGACCACAGAGTCTGGCGGTCGCGTTGTTATCAAGACGCAAGTTATTTGTCGTTTGTGTTCAGCAAAACCGTCTGTGGGAGCGAGGGGGTGACGCCTCAAACATGCTAGCGCGTATGAAGAGACATCACGCCGACAGAGACCTCGCTCAACCCGGCGACGAGCCCACGACAACAGCCAGATCTTCACCAAGCCTTCAAAATGAAACTTGGTCCCAAATCAGAGCGAGCAAAAGCAACTACCAACGCTGTCGGGGTTTTTATGCCGCTGGACATGGCGTCCCTTTTCTGTTGTTGAAAACCACGGATTCAAGCGACTGCTAAATGTCCGAACCGAACCGCTAATTAAAAACCGAAAGTTGAAACCGAACCGCAGGTATAGCGAACTGTTACACCCCTATCGTGCACCCTTGCAGTGAAAATGATGCTAACCTATAACCCTCTGCTGGAATCAACAAAACAGCAGCAATATTCAATAACCTTCATTTGCATTAACTTATCAGTGCCTTTTATTTCTTCTGGGGGTCTTGAAGATGCCGCGGTCCACTCCCGGCCCTCGACGTGCATTTTTTCCCATCTGGGATCGGAGCCTTTAGGCGGGGGCGCTCACGTTTGAGCTACATTCCCCCCCCCGTCTTCAGATTTACAGAAGACGACTCGACTCCAAACAGACAGCCGATTTGCGCTCACTCGAGTGAAAGGCTCGCCGAGCGCGTCGGGATGCTCCGGCGAACACAAATAAGCGGGACCCGGCGGACGCGGCGCGAGTTCTCCCGGCGTCTGAAGCCGGCGTTGCTATGCGAAGAATAAACATCATCACGCGGGGCTGTTTGTTGCTAGTTGCAGTAAACGCACACAGCGGTATTTTGCATACTGCTTCTACTTATCACACTGGTCACGTTTGTGTCTGTTATGTCCTGCCATGTTTTAAAGAGGTGCTTTACACTTCATGACTACCCGCTATAGCTTATATTGATTTGTTTATACATCTAATTTGTTTAGAAATCGTTCACATTGGTCTTATTTCTATTTTTTGCAATATTTTGTAATTTTTTTTGGTTATATTTTGGTACATTCTTCCTTGTATCTTTATATTTATAATGGTAAGTGTGACCTTGCTATTTTCCCCCGCAGGGATTAATAAAGTATTTCTGATTCGGATTGTGGTCACTGATACGTTCTCCCGGTTCCGTTGATGCCCCCTCTGAGTTCCTGGAGTTGGTCCTCACCAACCTGCGCCGCGATCTTCCCGTTGCAGGTGCCCCCAGCGAGCCGCCGCCGCCGCCGCCGCGTGTCTGCTGGCAAATGTCAGATGACAAAAAAAAAAATTCGTGCTACAAATGTGACACTGCGTGATTCGCTCTTACTACAAAATAAGTCTTTTTTTCCTTTTGGAACGAGGCGGCGCGGTGCCGGTTCTCCCCGCCGCCGACACGCACTTAGACGTCCTCTGACGACCCCTCTCTCCTCCTCCTCCTCCTCCGCCGCTCCCAGCATGCACCCCTGTCCGCATCGCCGCTCTCCATGTCGTCTCTCCGCCTTTCACCTGCGCCCGGGTCCAGGAGAGAGGAGATGAGATGTGTGCGCGCTTCTGAAAAATCCCATAATTACTACCAGCTAATCAGTCCGTTTAACGTTCATCTTTCCTTTTGTCCGGCGTGTACAAAGGCTTAAGGGACGGCTAATTGGGCGAGAGGGCTTACCCAATTGGTGGAGACTTAGGAAGAAAAGTGGCTTTCAACACGGGGAGATATGATGGGCTTACGTCCTGGGCGGCATAATTTTCTGATAACATTGAAACCACTCTTTTAGTTTTTTGGAGTGAGGGAGGGCTGCGGGGGGTTGGTTGAAGGGTGGGGTGGGGGGGCTAAAAAAAAAGGGGGGGGGGGGGGACCTGGCTGAGAGCAGCCTGCAGTCGGGGCGCCGCTTTGTGAGGAAATACTGCCTGCAGCCCGAGATAAAAACGACGGGAGGTGACAAATTCATAACGGCTTTGTGTTTGTACAATTCACGGGGATTCTGGGGGCTGGCCGGGAATAAGGTGACACGGCTGACAGGGATTTCATGTGGCTGAACTTGCCACACACCGCGGCGGAGAGGCAATCCTTGACAAGATGCATCTTGGGAAGTTGAGCACTGGAGGATTTTTTTCCATTTACTATTGTGGTTTTGCGTGTGTGCGTGTGTGTGTGTGTGTGTGGGGTTGTAAGTCATACAGCATGGTGAATACATGAGAGAATTTTTTTTTTTTGGCTTGTACCTCCTAAAAATTAAAACAAACATAAAAGAGGCACATTTTGAATCAAATTACAGAAATTATAGAGCAAAATTCAAATTTGCATCTCCAGATAACCCACCGGGAGCAGCTAGCGGGGCTGCACTCACATCTGAATACATTACGGGAAGCAAACTAATATTTCCTCTTCCTCTTCTTCTTCTTTATGAAGTTTGGTGTTTTAAAGGGAAAAAAAAACGCGATTGGGCTGCATGATTGACAGTTGAGTCGCACGGCAACAGCCGGCTGAGAACTGACCGTCCTGACTGTCACTCTGGCAGCGATGACGAAGAGGAGGTGTGATACTGTATATGTTCCTAATAATTTTTTTTTTCATCCCTTTTTTTTTTCCCAGCCACATGCAGCCCGGGAGTGTTAATATCCTCCATGAAAGAAAAATAAAACGTCGAAAATATTGAAGTGCTGCCGTGCGTTTCGGACAGCATTGATCTGTAACGCGTTGGTTTCAGGGGTTATTTTCACTGACAGCAGAAGTTCACGCGGACCACAAAACCCTCCGGAGTCCAGGCCTGATTTCATCTTTATATTTTTCACCTTAACAACTGTGGCCTTGTCTTGTTTGGCGTCTTTTTTTTTTCATTACAACCTCACATGTGTGACTTGTGAGGTTTTTTTTCCCATTTTGACACGCCAGCCCATAAATCACTAGAAAACATAAAAAAAAAGGAAAACGATTATTTTTCTTTCTTTTTTTGCTGCGAAAACCATCAAGCACGGTTAACGAACCATGTTGGAACGCAAACGTAAGCGGTAAACTGCCGAAACCTGTGCACGAATTTAGCAAACAGCAAAGTTATGGGCAACTATTTACGTTAAAACACAGGCGGTGCCGCAGGCGTCCACCGGACAACCATTATCAAAACAATCAGGCGTCAAGACAAGACGCCGATAAGATGCGTGAATGAGTGCAGGAAGGAGGAAGAAGAAGCTCCCTGTCAACGACGACGACGACAGCAACAACCAACCACCCTCCAGTTTTTGGCAGATCCTGACTATTGATCGTTTCCTTGCAAGACGATACGAAGCGTCATCGCTGATGATGCTGGGCATCTACGCTGATTATTGGCTCTCCGGCTCTCTCTCACACACACACACACGCACACACACACACACACGCACACACACGCACACGCACGTCTGGCTGGGCTGAGCTGAGCTGAGCGGGCGCGGGCCTTATTAGCGCGTCTGCGCCCGTCTTTAAAGCCTCCGCTATCAGCTGCCGCGCATCTGCCGGCGCCGTCACGAGCGGCGCCGACAAAAGGACACGTTCCAGCTGCCAGCCAATCACGTCGCTCCCTGCCGCCTGTGCTTTGAAGTCTCACAAATGAATTTAAGACAGATAGGAAGCTGGGGAAAAAAAAAAAACAACAACATATATATTCCCTCAGCTTCACATCTTCCTGTCAGGCCACTCCCACCCGCGTGCATGCATTCATGGTGCATGATTGATCGCACAGGAGGTATGAAGGTGACGCGCGGAGAACGCAGAACATCCATATTTAATAAACAGGATCGTCCTTTTTTTTTCCTGCGCGCGCCTCGCCGCCGTCCCTTTGAGTGCGCCGGCAAAAATGAGAAACTATGTCGCAGAATCAAAGAAATTAAGTTTTTTTTTTTTTAAATGCAGCCTCGCAGCTCTAATAATTACCAGTCGCTGTGTGTTTTGCTAATGAAACACATGTTATTATGTTAATTAGAGGGGGTGTTTTCTCTTTGCCAGATGCTCTTAAATCCCGATTCCTGTCGTGTTTATTACATTAACACGTAATTGCTTCAATCTCAGATATAATGTGCTTTAGATGGGTTTCCGCATGTGTGTGTGTGTGTGTCTGTGTGTGTGCATGTATGATTACTAAATAATTAATCACTTTTAAAATGAGAAACAAGTCTCATTGTGGAGACAGACAAACCCGTTTGAGCTGCATCAATCGTGTCCCTGCGGGACCAAATTAGGCTTCATACCGGAGTTGATTTCATTATTTAGAAATTACTCAAGAGTAATGGCGTGTTGTTTTGTTCTCCCTGTCAGCTTGTCAGGCAATCAAATTTTCCGTATTTCGAGCTTGTCGACAGTTATTGATTCATTCTCTCGGCGGCAGCGGGGCGCCGCTCTCGCCCCCAAAAAAAAAAAAAAAAAAAAAAAATCAGAGCTTGTGGGGGAATATTAAATAGCT
>CAAKHG010042813.1:0-15955 GCA_901007715.1 Dactylopterus volitans | reverse complement strand
TGAAAGGAAACACACACACACACGCACGCACGCACACACAAAACACACACACACACACACACACACAAAACAAAACTCTCACCTAAATCAAATTTAATTTAACTCAAACTCAAAACAAGGATCCAGTGAGACATGGCATCCGTCTTAACATCCAGATTGACAGACTAATGTTCCTTTGACCTGCTGAACTAAAATTTTTCCCCTGCCCCGTCCCTCTCTCTTGTTATCCCTCCATCCTTCCCCTTTCTCTTCATTCCTCCCCTCCCCTCCCCCTCTGGCATTTTCCTTCTTTACCCCTTTCTTTGTTTTCTATCTGCCTCTTCTATTTTATTTCCTGTCTTTCCCTTTCCTTCCTGTTCCTGCCTTCACCCCTCCAACGCCCTCCCTTATTCATCCATACTTATCCCATCTACCCTGCACTCCTCCCCCATCTCCTTTGTCCTGCCCCTCCCTTTCTTTACCTTTCCTCAACCCTCCTCTCCCCATTAGGACCATGATAAGACCCAAGAAGAGGTCCTGAAACACCAAGCTAGCATTAGCGAGCTAAAACGCTCCTTTATGGAAGCACCACCTCCCTCTCCTCCTCAACCCAACCAGTGGGAGAAGCGTCTCACCTCCTCTCCCGCTACAACGATGCGTATCCAACAGCAACAAGTGGTACGTCTGTGTGGACGTTTCTGTCTCTGCAACAGTTACGGAACAAGAAGTACCCTTAATGTTCTCTCCTCTCCCATCATCTCCTCTCCATCATCTCCTCTCCCATCCACTCATCTCCTTTCCTCTCCTCTCCCCTCCTCCACTCTAACTGGCCATATCATTTGATGTTGATGTTTTATCATTTTTTGTTGGAAGTGTTTTTTGGTTCTTTCGGCTCCAGCGCGACCGCGACCCATAACCAGAATAAGCGGAAGACGATGAGATGAGATGAGATGAGATGTATTTGGTTCTCTGGTATTTTTCGCACAAGACCTACCTGTTACTGTTGCCCTGCTCCAATTCCAACTAATTTTTCCCTTTGGTCTCCTATACAAATATATTTGCTATGGTTCTGGTGCATTGCAAAATCATTATTTAGCTGTGATGAATAGCTGTTCTTTATGTCATTTCTTCATATTATAGTTTTCGTGTATGTATTTGTTGCTGTAGAGCTTTGAAGACGAGATGGTTCTCCTTTCCTATAGACGCCTTTGTTCAGCTGCCTGCAATAATCCTCCATCAACACTAGATGCTGTTACAACCTCATCTGCTACTTTGACTGCTACACCACAAAACGGTTCTTACACCCCCTGCTACTGCTGAAGTGTTGCTTCTATCACGCAACATTTAAAATTCACTTAGGTTAATCCCGACCCATACACAATAAAAATTACACTGTTTAGCCAGTCCCTTAGCGGTTGGTTCATTATATGAGTATGGAAACATTCTTGTGGAGATAACCGTAACTATATTCCCCAATTTTTTCAGTTCACACCAAAGGAAAAAAAATTGCTTTTGCTTGTCAATTTTGTGAAATAAGATGGATGCAATTCTCTGTACCTAACAAAATTCCTAGTTGTTAGATGATTGTGTTTTATGTTAATCTCTGAGATAGTTTGAGCAGAACTTGTGCAAGTTCAAGGGGACAAATGTCAATTGGCAAAAATTGACACAAAACTGTTCATTACCAGAAGAAAGGTTGTGAAGTGTCAGGATGGCCGAGCGGTCTAAGGCGCTGCGTTCAGGTCGCAGTCTCCCCTGGAGGCGTGGGTTCGAATCCCACTTCTGACAGGATCTTTTTTTGAGGCAGCCATGGCATAAGGGTGAGAGGCAGCTCTGAAACCAGAAAGCACTGGCAGGAAACTGCAAGAGTGGGGGTAGTGAAGGACAGCATTTGTCCCCTCATCAACACTGCTGACGTGCATTCAAGCAAGGCACCTAACACCACAAATGCTCTCCAACACTGTAATGATGGCAGCTCACTGCTCTGGTGTGTGTGTGCTAACTATGTATGTGGTCTGGGTGCACTATGGATGGGTCAACTATAGTAGAAGAATTTCCCGTTGGGCTAGTAAGGGATAAATAAATAAAAAGTGTTTATGGACTTTTTAAATGCAATCCAAGTTTTGTAGGCTTAGTTTATTATGTTTGCATTTTTTAATGATCATCGCACAGACACTGCTGACTTCACGATCCATGGTACCTTTTTCTGTAACATGCATTTTAACCGATGTGATGTTCTCTTCATCCATCTGTTCTCTTCATTTTCTATTCTCCTTGTGACTTAATTGTCCCACCTCTTTAAATGCTCGCTGCAATGTTCATAACACCTGTGTAAATCATCTTAATTATGATGGTCCAGAACAGACCGACACGGGGTTGTACCGTAGCTCGAGAGAAAAAAAAAATGCCAGAACAGTCAATGATGATGTAACTTCTCGTGTGTGATTGAGGGTTGTGATGGTAACTTGTCTGTCATGCAGGTGCCGCAAACGGAAGCAACTGCAGCTGATATCACTGACACCAAAGAACCTGCAAAGGTGGTCCTAACTTACTTATTACTCCATCCAGCCTTCCACCCATGATGCTTTTCATCTTTCGTTTCCTTCACACCTCCATTCATTTTCCAGTGGCAGATTGAAATTTTATGCTGTTCATTCAGCTGTTAATTCTTTTACTACTCATTTGTCCACGTCTCATTGTCTCTCATCTCTTTGCCTCTTTTCACCACAGTTGAGCATCATCTTTTTATTCCATGATTTTGTTGGCTATTAACGTCTGTTTATTTTTATGTTCAATGATCTTTTTTTTTTTTTTTTTGCTTTTGTCCCCATACGATTGCTGTGTATGTGTGTGCACCTCATTGTGTGTGTGTGTGTGTGTGTGTGTGTGTGTGTGGTGTGCGTGCGCGTGTGTTTGTGCACCATGTGTACATGTGTGTATGTGCGTGTATACAGACGACTGAAGTTGAAATTGAAGAAACCGTTGTCGTCCAAGAGGTTTCCAAAGCAACCAAACCAGGACTTGTCACTGTTACCTCTGGCCCCTCCGGAGAGCAGGAAGCGAGACCACCGGAGGTGAAAGTTGAAGTGGTAGCAGGGGTAACAGAGGCAGGGCAGGCGAGGAAGCAGGAGAGCGTTTCATCCGAGAGTGAGAGTGAGGAAGAGGCAGAGTATCACCCAAATGTCTCTGTATCCATCTCTCATACACAAATACCAGAGGAGAAAGAAGAGGAAGAAGAGCAGGAGAAGACAGAGGAGTATAAGATGGCCTCAGCTCCAGACTCTTTTTCTACTCCTACTGAAGTCAGTCAGCCTGCAGACGCTGTTGCTGGAGAGGCAGAGCAGCCCAGGAAAGTCGACGTAGAGGGAGAGAAGAAGAAGGAGCGGGAACAGGAGAAAGAAGGTGACCCGGAGACTGAAGAGAGCACAGACGATCCAATGATGACACCCGAAGAAACTCCTAATGGGCTCAGACTGCTTGTGGACGAGGCAACTGGGATGGTGCCTCCTGCAGAGGAAGGGGAGGAGCCAAAAATGAACGGCGAAGCCTCTCTGGTTGAAGCAGAACCACGGCCGCAGGTTATTTGTTGCTCTGAGGTAAAGTCTTCATGGGGCCACCTGCAGAGCTTCCCTGGGGGCTTGATCCCGCCTACAAACTGTAGACACCCACTTCTTTTTTCCCCTGCTGCTTACCACCATGGCAGTTTCCTTCCTGCTTGTGTGAATATTTAAGCCCCATGTACATCCTCACACTTGTTACTCTTTAAAAAAAAAAAAAAAAGCAAAACATAAAAAAAAACCTTAAATGAAATCTTGTCAAAGTAAAGAAAAAAACTCCTAAAAACAGACAGAAAAAGAAAACAAAGACACGATTCGCCAGTATTATTGGTGTGTTCATGCCAAGTCATCGTCCCCTCTTCTGATCTTCATGTATTTTGATTTATGTTACTTTTATGTCACCATACTCCACACCATCATCAACATACCAAGTGCAACATAGTGTTGTATGGTGCTGTTACTGCCTCCTGCTCATTCACTGTGATGCATTTGTGTGCCGTGAAGTAAATGGGGCATAAGTGGGAAATGCATGATGCTTTTTTTTTTTTCTCAAGGCAAATATTTGCTCTCTGCTCTGCATGTCATATTTCACTTTTTTTTGGAGTGTTTGTGTGTCCTCCATGTGTTTGGCAGTGATGCTTTTTCTCTCTGCTAACATTTACAACTATGCAATTGGCTTGTCAGCGTCACCATGGTAACTGTATTGTTGAAACCATCATTGCCATCCACTTTGGAAATGCCACCTACTCAGCTGAATGTCATCTTTGCATGCTGTTTATATTTCAGTTGCCGTTCTGTTTGCCAGTCGTGCCCGTATTGCTCGTGGTGTTGGCTCGTGTTTGCTGCATGTTTGTGCTGTGCCGCACGGCGAGCTGCATGTTGACGCCAAAGATATTTCTGTAGTTGTGCTGCCGTCGTAGCGGTTGCTCTTGCAGTGCATGAAGTAGACCTTGTGGTGTGATGTCTCGCGATGTTGTCACGCGTTTGTGTGGGAGCTCTCGTTTCCATGCCACACCTACATACACACACACACGCACACTCGCATTTATACATCCAGAACTACTGCTACTTGTGTGTCACTTCCACTTCAATACAGCAACTGCTCCAAAACAAGGGTGCGGACCTCATTAAAAGATGTGACAGTGGGTCCCTCCTTCCTATTGCATAATTGCAGTACCTCACCTACCCAGTCAAAGCTTAAAGACAAATCCATCTTTGTAGGCATGCCGCTTCCAATTGTACTGTATGGCTTGACCATATGACTGTTATTATTTCATATTTGGCTGGGGGACATGAGATAGTGCTCACCTGCTTTAGTTTGGAGTAAGATTTGCATGAGAAAGTGGGTGTATGGGGATGCGAGACAAGTGGGTGGGTGTATGGGGATTGGATATAGATGGATTAGCATATTTGGATGGGGAGACAGATGGGTAGGTTTATGGGGATGGGTAGACAGGTGGGTGGGTTTATGGGGATGGGAGACAGATCTGCCGCTGCTGAAACCAGTCAGGGACAAATGAAGTTTGAATAGCTGCAAAAATTTTGCCATACACTATTAGATAAAAACTCTAAATACTAACCTTTTTCTAACCTCTCCAAGACGGCCCATCTGCTCTGATAACAGAAATAAACACATACATTGAAAATAGTTTTATTAGTTCAAAGACCACCGTTCATTGAACTGGAAGTGACTTTGTCCCCCCATGGCAATTACATGACACTGACATGTTTCTGTCTAACAGTCTCCGATTTAATATATTAACCATCTTTCCTCCCCCCCTCGCTTCTCTCTCTCCTCCCCTCCCAGCCGCCCGTGGTAAAGACAGAAATGGTGACTATATCTGACACGTTTGCAGCCCAGAAAACTGAGATAGCTACAAAAGAGGTGCCCATCGTACATACGGAAACCAAGACCATCACATACGAAGCCGCACAGGTGCACAGCTCTGATTCAAAAATGCATAGAGCTTCATTTATCTCTTTTGTTTTTTTCCAATGTGTATGACATTTTTTTCCACTGTATTTTAGGCTATACTTTAATGATTTATTAATGTTATAATTTTGTTTGAATGCACGTTCCAAAAAGTTTCTTCCTTTCTGGCAACAGAAATGGCTCCATTCCTTCCCCTGCAGGGAAAGAACATTCAGAAGAATTGAAATTCCAGGCAGAATTCCTGATTTGAAACGTCTAACAAGGCTCTTTTGCATTCTCCGCCTCTCTCTCTCTGTTGTCAGCTGGATGGTAACGGCGACGGAGAGCCCGGAGTATTGATGACTGCTCAGACAATCACCTCTGAATCTCTGTGTACCACAACCACCACACACATCACCAAGGTACTCACACATGTTCACACACAAACACACACACACACACACACAGCCAATTCTTGCGAAGTGGTGTGATTACGACGTCGCAATCAGGCCCGACTGCTGATAAAAGGCTGCACCAACAATTTGAACTCATGTTTATACACTGTAGTGCTGACGCGCCTTCGGGTCGCCGTGGTAACCATTCCATGGTGGCGGTTATCAACGTGCGTTTGTTACAGACATTAAAGGGTGGCCTGTCAGAGACCAGGATCGAGAAGCGCATCGTCATCACCGGAGACTGTGACATCGACCACGACCAGGTCAGTGTTCAGTCTCACGGCCGACACGCCTGTCTCAGCCGGTGTTCTGGCGTTCTGGCGTCGTGGGTTCCAAGTGAACACGAGTGCTGAGAAAGGCTTTTCAAGCGTCATTTAAATTGGCGTCATGAATGTAGAGAACTGGGAAACATTTTCTTTTGTTAAGATTTCGGACCAAACATTTGAAAAACAAGGTAAACAATGTGACTGGTTGCAGTGTTCAGCTGTTGCAGCTTATTTCATTCAGAATTTTATTGCATGCAGCTGGCACATAAACAGATTTGTGAGGTTGTGTAGAATACAAGGGAGTAAGTGAACCTCTGGTGTTGGGTTGATCATGTTGCTCACGGTCTGAATGCGCGAGCCATTTCCTCATCACATCTTAAAGATGCATGAGTCACACAAAGATCCCGGCCATCGGCTCTGATATGTCTCCACCAGTAAACCCTTCCAGACATCAAGAAAATGTTTTATTTCCCTTAACATTCTGTGTCCGAATTCATTGCTTCATTAAGTCATTCGCCAATGAATTCAGTCATTGTCTGTCTCTGTCAGATGTTTGCTAGGTATGCCAGCAGCTTCTGTTAAAAGTGAAGCTATGAGCCACTTAAATTCAGAGGTTTTCATCAGTGTAACTATGTCAGATTTACATAAATGAGGACAATGGGACAATGAGAATGGGGAACTATTGGTCTCCTTGTCAGTTTTTTTTTAATTTGCATTTGCACAATTAAACATAACCCATTTGAAAGTTAATAATATTAAGAAAGAATTCCTAATACTTAATCTTCCCTCTGCCGGGCCTGGAGTGCAGCCACAATCATTCCTTGGTTGCCCCAAAATTAACAGACTGGATACAATTTATTCACTGTTCGACCAGTTTGAATGTGAAGATCCTCACAGCAATAGAACATGTCCCATTGTCCATAGTGTTATCATTTTGAAACAGATGATATTTGTTTTTCCACACAGTTCAATGTAGTTCCCCCCCCTTTTATTAGGCAATAAAAAGATTAGCAGGCCTGTCTTGCTCACGTGTCTCATGTAGCAGCTTCAATCGATAACAGTGCTGCTGTGACGACTTTGACACGCCGCGCCTGCGTCCCATCCCAGACTGTTCTCAATAAGCTGCAACATTACATTTGCCGAAACATCTCTCGCAGAGTTGATTTACTTGACCGCAACAGACAACTGACACCGACTGTCATTGATGTTACAAGCACCAGGGGAAGAAAAAAAACTACAGCTCATAACACCAGAGGCGAGGTGATGTCAGAGCGCGAGTATGTCAGATATTGACCAAAGTGAAGCCGTGTGTGGCTCAGGCCTGGACCTGCATGGATCTCTCCATCACTGGTTTGTTTTAAGTTGCCTGTTTGTTTCTGATTTGCTGGATTTACACACAGACAAATGTAAGAAATCCCCGACTTACATTTGATGACGTCCCTTGATTAAAGCAGACGAGCAGATTCGGGTCACATTGAATTAAAGAATGTGATTCATGTTTCTGCAATTTTTTATTTTTGTTGTCCTTGACGCCACTTCTGAATTCTTGTCACTAAATTTGCATCCCCCCCCTCCCCAATTAAACACGCTCTTAAGTGGCACTGATGGTAAATCCAGCACCCTCGTCATTTTCTTTCTGCTTCTTATTTTTGTTTTTCATTTAACGCCACCATCTTCCCCTCCTCTCCCACCTCCACTTCCACCTCCACTGCCTGCCGTGCTCGGTGCTGCCACTCTGTGGTTGCCCCACTGTACTGCAGGCACTGGCCCAGGCCATTAAGGAGGCCAAAGAGCAACATCCTGACATGTCTGTTACCAGAGTCGTGGTTCATAAAGAAACTGAACTGGCTGAGGAGGAGGATTGACAGAACTCAGGTAATAATAATAATAGTAACCCATTATTATTATTATTATTCATTGGAGATACACGACAGAGTGCTCGTAGTAGTGTCGCTTGTCAAGGCTTAAAAACTCTTCACATGTGGGGAGCATATTGACAAAAGGGTGTGAATGTGTGCGTGGGTGTGTGTGTGTGTGTGTGTGTGTACGTGGAGCACAAGGTAGCGTCTCATGTAGGAGACTAATGTCAAGCACCAGTCGTCAAAGCTGATTGCCCTCATCTCTCTCCCCCTCCCCTACCCACCACACATCCAGAGCTGAAGGGCCCACTGAGACTGTTTTCTCCAATGACGTTTAACGACCCTCATCAACTTACAACAACCGACCTTGACTGATCGCGGAGGGCGAGGAGAGGTGGAGGGAGTTGGACAAACGGAGAGAAGCTGCCAGTCTCTTCCACGTCAGTCTTTCTTACATGTCTGTGATGCATCCCTCACTCCGAACCCAAGAAACGAAAAGAAAAAAAAAAGTCATGTCCTCACTCTTCTGGGGGAACAAAAGAACCACTCTGTTTGTTAGCTTAACATTTGTAGCGTGTTTTTATTACCATTATTTTGATAGAGCTTTTTTTTCTTTTTAACTGTTTGTTTTACAAAAAGAGAGACGATAGCGTGTATCTGTCGCAAATATAAAACCTATAGGGATGCACCTATAACCAACCCAGATGAGATACGAAGATAAAGGTTTCAGGATTTTTGTTTTTTTCCTTTCAGTTTTTGTTACCTAAAAAGATTCTGCGGGAGAAAAAGCGTTTGGTCTGATACACAAATGAATTTTGCACTTGGAGAAATGGTTTTGGTGCATTCCTAAACAAAAAATAATAATTGTTGAATTACAGCTCCCTTCGTAGAGAGTTAATAGATATAACAGGTATTTCTAAATTTTTATAGTAATGCGTTGAACTGCAAGTAACAAGGTGTCACACTGGTTTTGGCTCCCAATACGGACTCTTTTTTTTCTTCCCAAAGTGTCATCCCACATTCTTTAAAATACATTCATATTTAAACTGATGGCCGAACCAGCTGCGTCGTTACATTTCTACTAATTACATAAGACACCTCGAGAAAAGACGATAGGGAGCTGTAACGTTTTTATTAAAACCCAGTTTGAATTTGTATGATTCTGTCCCTTTTTCCTGTAAGTATAGTTCATATTCATCCACATTCCTCGTGTGTTGACCAGCGTTTGAGTCAGTTCCTTTTCAGTTTGGATCACATTTCACTCAACTGTGAGAAAAAAAGGAAGAAAAAAAAAAGCGAGCAAAGCTTTGTGATGTATTTGTAAGATAGTGACACGATGAAGAGTTTTTAACTGTCAGAATGCATTTTAGCTAATATGAATTAAAAATGAACTGACTTTAAAGCTACAACTTTCTGTATAGTGAAAATGAAGGTTATCAGATGGGAGCAGCAGCGCAGCTTTACATGAGGTACACGCTCACCCCGGGCCCGCCCACTTTATGACACTAACCAATCCCGTTGGGCCACAGGGAAGCCAGGAACTGCATTTTAATTGGGAGAGGAGCAGTAAACTGAGGAATAACTGGGAGAGCGAGGTGGCACTGAGTGACCTAAAGTGGTTGGGAGGGCAAGCTGTTTTTGTTTTGTTTTTTTCTTTGTTTTTGTTTTTTTTTGGGGGGGTGGGGGGGGTGACGAGCAGGCTTCAGTCTATTTGACACTGTGCAGTAAAACCGAAGTGGTTTTAACTTTGTCTTCACTTAACACACAACCTCCCAACCGGTTTTGTCCCAAAAAAAAACAACAAAAAATCACTAGTGATTTGGCGTCACTCTGCATTTGCTCCCAGCTTTCATTTCAAACCAGATATAAAACAAAGCAACTTTGTAGATAGGAGGAGACGTGGGATTGTTGAGTTGATACACAGGTTTATCTTGCGCGAATACCTTGAGCGAGTCTAGATGAAACGGCTACTGTGCTGATTGGGTTGAAAGTGTGTAGATAACGGATGATGCAGATAACCACGGCTGGTGAGAGGATGTGTAGATTAGATTTGTGTTTGATCGGACCCTGGCTGGGTTTTAACTGTTTCACCACAACCAAAATAGCCTGCAGCGGCAATGCAGTTTTCATGTGATAATTTTACATTATTGTACCACAAAAAAAAAAAAAAAAAGTATAAATCTGTTAGTTGATCAGTACAAGCCGGGTACACATGGAAACAGTTATAACACAGTGCTAAAAATGCATCCTAAAGGGAAGTGTACTAGAGGGTTTTAAGTGCTCTTGAAACCCCCCTTATTGGAATTTCATGATGTTTGTTTTTTTTTTTTTTTTAATTTTTGTTTTTCATTTTTGTAAATACTTGTGGCGTGAATTTCGTGAGACGCGGCAGGCTCTGCTCGGTCTGGCGCGTTTAGTCGACGCAGATTTTCGGTGTCGAGCAGCGAAAAAAAAAAGATAAACAGGTGCCACACATAAACGTAGAACACATTCCGCCTGCCTAGATTTGTCCACTACCTCCTGCCTGACTGGAAAAACAATGGCATTTTTTAATTGGAATCGAAGGAGACATTTTTACACACTCTACATTTATAATTCTTAATATTGAACCTGGGGTTTGTAAGAATTTACCTCATTCTTTGACCCCATTTGTAAAGGTCTTGCCAGGACATAGACGGGTCCAGACGACAGATTTTAACGGGGTCTGACCTTTACTATGCAGTTAATGACATTCCACATGAGGGAGACGCTTTAACCTCTAACCTTCCTGCAAAGATACACAGCAACAGAAAACAATAAAAACGTTTAAAAAAAAAACAACCAATAGGCAGCTTTGGAATATTTCACTGCTTTCTGTCTAGATCACATTGATGTCTGTAGGTTTACTTGCTCTTAAGTCTTTGTGAAACTGATCTAGTGGTTGAAGGATGGGATTTATTGTGCCCCCTTTGGTATTTTTAATGTTTTCACAGTGTTTCTTGACACAAAATGAACACCACTGCGAATCAAATTTTCTGCCACCATTCTTTTTTTTCTTTGTTTTCTTTTTTTTGTACTTTTTAGCCACAGGTTCCAACCTCTGTCAGGTTGGCCTTGGCTCTGGTTCGACCAATCACGGGAGCTGTGGGGCTGCGAGGTCAGATTTCCAAAATGTTGGTCTTTTCAATGTTATCGGAGTTTACCACAAATAAATGTGTCGGCAATTAAGACTTTTTGAAAAAAGAGAATAGACGGAGGACTGTTGGACGTTCTCAGTTATGAAGTCCGCCCTCACGAGCCATAAATGAGGCTTGGATATGAATCTACTTCACCGCCAAGAGCTGCTCAAAAACATGTTTCGAAATACAAAGAAGTACTGCGGTCTGACCAAATCTCATAGTCATAGGTCAAATTTTTGTACTTCAACAAAAATTCCATTTAAAGAAAGATTATGAAGGGCATTATTTTTTTGGAAACCCCACCTGCCTCCCTGCTGCTCCTCACTAGCCAAACAATGACCACAGGTAGTGTTTCTGTCTATCTAGCAGCTTCATTGTCTCGTGTCTCCCCCGCACACAGCCCCTCCTCCCCTGTGTAACACTGTTTAAATAAAGGATTGTTATACTCTGAAATCTGGTTGGTTGGTTTCTTACGCACTTCCATGCACGAGTCCACCGGCACCTTTTCTGTTCTGATAATTCAATGTAAGTGAAGTACGGTTTCATGCCGAGCTTTCAACACATCAATGCAGTTTATTAAAAATGAGTTGGGTTTAAAAAAAAAAGAGAAGAAAAAAAAAGGCACTTTTATATTGCACAGATGAATGAGTGTCTGGCGTCATCGGGTCAGTGTTCTTGACGGGAGCCCCAGGACGGTTCATAATTCCCTTTAAAAGCCTGCGCCATCTGTCCTTTTCATGGCGCCTGTTTCCGGCTGTGCGTGTGTGTGTGTAACATGTCCTCCTCTGTGGTGTGTCCACTGTCAGAACTGATCTAAAGAGTAAAAGGTTCATTTCGGAGCGGTTCCGCCCCTCAGTTCTGTGGAGGGCGTCAGGTGTAGGAGCGCTAGCCCATGCTCCGCCTCCTGCTCCTCAGGTGTGCACCTCTGTCCATCGGCCCATAGGGGGCGCCTCCGTCCTGTGGGATATCCGACAGTTCAGCCTCGACTGTGGATGGAAAAACAGGGTGATTCGAATGATTGTCCGGAACATGAGGCGATTTTTAAAAACAAAATGAACTTGGTAGTTAATAGCGTTGCTTTAATGATACGTTCAAAGTTCCGTGCTTGGTCGTATGGCTTGATTTGGCAGATACACACTGAGCATGTTGCAGGATAGATTGACCAATATGACACGGTGTCAATATGAATCGAGTGTTGGAGTATAAGCTGCTAGCAAGTTCGTAAAAAGTGTTTATAATGTAGCATTTTTAGTAAAACAACCAGGGAATAATGTGTTGCTGTTGCTGCCTGTAATCCTTTTTCCACACGTAATGTTTTTTTAAATCCCCTTTTTAATCCACAAAACAAAGTCAACTGAGTTTACTTATTTCTATTTGCATCATTTGCTTGCAAACAATTTAAAGCCAGCTCAATGAGCCCCCCCCGCCTCCGACATTTTGAAAGGTCACAGTAGGAAAAGCTCAGGTGCGAGTAATGAACTGAATGATGGCTGAGTTCCATTTAGCCGCCTGGGTTTCAGGGTCCTGGGATTGTTAATGGCGGCTCCCCGTCATGTCCTACTGGGACACTTGAATGGAACAGAGCCATCGTTAATGTCATGACTAGCGCTTGTGCTTTCCTTGCTAACTGTGACAACCTGCCGTGAGAACGGCTCTTATCAGTTGAACTGGTATCGGCTTATATTTACTACCCCACCGAGTCGTTATTATGGTGCCGTTAACTCTTATTGTTCCTGAAAATGTGCTTTATTTCAGTATTTCAGAGGAATGTGTCCGTATAAGCTGTCGCGGTGTTGGTGACAGCGGTGGGATGTCACCACGCAACACCAGAAGGAACCTCCATTTTGCAGTGAGTGAGTATGTGGTGTGGTCCACGAGGGGTGGGCCGTGTCGCAAAAAATTATCAATACTGATACTTTTTAATCATTAAACCACAGATTTATGCAAATATTGACACAGAAAGGAAACAGGAAACGATCACAATCAGAACGGGATGTTTCGAGACAGCTCAACTTGTTGATGAAATAAAACCTGACGTAGGCTTCTATGGCATAAAAGCAAAACTGAATGATACCAAAATTTTGATCTGGCTGATGATAGAATCAATCCTCAAATGGAGCATGGATTATTTCATGATCCATCCCCTCAACCATAGTACCAGCTGAAAATGCCTTTTTTTTTTTTAAAAAAAAAAAAACTAGCTACCCGCCTTAATTTTTACAATCAGAGTTCCCACTCAAACCCCCAAGCTTGACTCCTAATTTAAATGTGCTATGTGTAAGTATTATTCAGCCGCCAAAGTCATTCATGCCCCACTTTGTTAAACTCCACAGTCGGTGTGTCGTCATTAGCTGCACTAAAGATCCATCTTGAATGTCCAAAAAAACATAAAAAACAAAGTTAATATGCCTTTGTTTGCCTCTGACCAGCAGTATTTATTCATCCTGTCCTGTTGGACTGAGAGCAGACTGGACGCGACACTGACTCGCTACCGCCTCCTCTGGTATCAAACGGTGTTGCGAGACAGGACATACGAGCGTTAACTGGTTAGCATGGTTAGCCTGCTGAAATAAGTAACACTACACATAGAACTAACTATCAAAACTGCTGTTTCTTCACATTCTGTTGACGCATTTCCCTTTTTTTTTAACGTTTTAAACTAAAGTACTTTCAAATGATATAGATAAATATCTTCAATTCACGATATCACATCTCAGAATAAACGGCAGGTGATAGACGGCACACACTGACGTGTCAGTTCTCCGAATGCACCATAACATACATATAATATTACATAATAACCTGGCTAAATTCCTTGAGTCGGTTTACAGTAATGTAAGTTCTGAAAATGTGCTGTTGTGACTCACCGAAATGTCATATTGATGTTCCTCTAACTTTTATTGTACCCCAATTATGCGGCAGTTTTTAAACAGACAAAAAGGGAATGTGAATCCAGAAAGATTTGAGGCTGAGTGAACTCTATTAAATCAACATGCGCGTCCGTAATTAGGGAACGGATTGAAATCGTCAGCCTCCTTTGACGCCGACTTCATCCCACAGTGGAGATAATAGCGACCATCATTGCCCCCTTTGGGTATTAAAATGTCTGCCTGTGACGTACAGTACATCAACCGCGAGGCGAAACTGACCCTCTTTTGATAACAATTTGCATTTGTTTCACACTCAAATTCGGCTCCACCCAAAAAGTGTCACTTTGCCAAATGTTTTTGTTTTTTTCTGTCTTCTTTTTTTTTTTCACCCCGTCTTTTGGCCCATTTTGATGTTTTCCATTATTTAGAGTGGAGTCCACAGACATTTTTTTACAAGCTGGGAGCAACATGGGATGTCAGGTTCTGTTCGAAAGAAAATGTGAATACGGGACGTCTAAAAGACATCGGTCACCCGTGTGTGTGTGTGTGTGTGTGTGTGTGCGTGTGTGTGTGTCCTTGTGTGTGTGCGAGCTTGGGGATGTGGTGTCATGTTTTATTTTCCATGCATGTTGAGAACATCTCCTTTTCGCAGGACAAATGATGTGTTGCTTCCCTTTTGGCGCTGTGATCGATTGCACTTGAAATCTTGCGTTTGGAACCAGGTTTTCGGAGAACCTTACACAGCGGAGAACGCCGTCTCCCCCACAGCATCCAGCACTCGGCTAGTTAACGCGACATAGCCGTAGCGGAGGTCTGGACATGGGCTGGCCATGAAAACTTAGTAGCGTGCCTACCCTGTCTGAGCTTCCAGCAGAGGTAGATGATGGTTTGCAGCAGCAGCAGACAGACGGTCAGGAACACCAGCAGGCTGAGCAGGCAGACGGGTAGGAAGCCCTGCGACTCCCCGTCCGCCCGAGCCGCTGTCTGCCGCAGCAGCAGAGCCAGATCAGCCCAGGGGCCCCTCAGCACCTCCATGTGGCTCCTGCATGGGGACGACAGAGTGTGATGACCGCGACGGGTCAGGGGACGCTCAAGCGTCGCGGTTAGAACTGGGATCAGTTTGATGACAACGAAAGGGGAGGGCGTTTCAAAAGGAGGAAATCTGGGATGGGATCTGAGGCAAGTTCGGAATTTCTTGGCAGTGGGCTGGGTCGATCATTTCATTGCTCCCAGCCGCCTGTGTTTGCAGGGAACATCCACCACGACTCGGCTCTTCAATAAATCCTCCCCTCACGGCGATTTTATCAAATCCAATTCATTTGTGAAGGTAGAATGGACAAAATAACGGGAACACCTCTCATTTAACCCTGCAGAGTTCAACAGCACCACAGATTACAGTCTCCACGAAAAAGGGATTTATTTCAGGGAGGTTGAATGAAATCATCTTTAACTAGCTTTATCTGGATAAACCGCAGAGTCTGTGAGAGCAAAATCAAAGATTTGACACTATACCGTGGATAATTTGGGTAATTTGAAATAATGAGTGAGAAAGTGGAGCAAACGTCTTCAGTTTTTAAAACGGGAAAACCCACCAAAGATGGCGACGTTTTGACGGTGCCGCTGCGATCGCGCCGCCCTGTTCGGAGGCAGGTCACGTGTCGCCGTCGCGGAGAAGCTAGCGGCGAGCCCGCGAGGCCGCCGACCAGCGCGCGTTCACGTCGCCGCTATTCGACAACCGGCGGGGACGAGCGGCCATGTCACAACCTGCTGACCCTCTAAATGTCTTAATGCGAGAGAAAAAAAACCCGGAGCGACAGAGATGGAAAGCTTTTGGAAGGAATAGTCGAGCAGAAACGCCTTTCACTGATATTGAAAGATGAAGATGTCCACAGAACAAAT